>JADRCD010171292.1:0-10541 GCA_019843815.1 Montemys delectorum
CCCCTAGTCTGTGTCCTATGATAGGGCTCACTACTTCAGACTGATCCCAGTGGTTCCTAGAAGCACTTAGCTTCTAGAGACCAGAACATTAGGGAAAGAAAGAGAAGAACCCCACCCCCACCCCCTTCTCTGCTTCACAGGCCACAGCTCTACCTCAGCACAATGTCAAAGGGCAGTCTCTCTACTTCTGGCCAAGCAGTTCCATCTCATCCATGTAACACATCTGTCCTGGCTTCACCGGCCTCTGCCTGGCCCTGCCTCCTGAGCTTGACACCAGGATCTGGCCTAAGAGTTTTAGCAGCTGCTGCTATGTTTCGACCACACTATCTGAAATGGTTCTGTCTTTCTAACCGGACTCTGGTATGAATGTGGACTTGCTTCCGGGGCTCCCATGTTGAGCAGTAGAACTTATGTTTATAAAGAGTCCAGATAATCCTTGTAAACCAGCAAGAGAGACATGCATCAATCATAGGGCATTCTTATGAATTATTGCTCCATTAGCCTAGTTCCATCAGCCCTCCCTAATCCCCATTACCATTCTTCACTAAAGGACTCATTTTTGCTCCCTGATTACTGTCTTTAGACAGTCTAGCCCTTGGCTTCTTGGTTCCAAGAACTAGGCCAGTGCATTTGTTTATTGCCCATATTTGAGGACACGGTCCATGTCTGTATGTTGAGCCCTGGACCTTGTGGCCTAATAAATATGAGTTTGTTTGCTTTGGATTTTTGTTTTAAAAAGTCAGGCTGACTTCCACCTTGGATTCTTTGATGTTAGAGAGCAGCCATTCATACCTAGGAACCTAGGACGGTCCCTTGTCCTAGTAACTCATTGTACAGTGATGTCATAGACACCCAGCCAGACACCTAGCATAGCAGACATTCCTCACATTGTTTTGGTCAGTATTCTACTGCTGTGAAGAGACACTATAACCATGGTAACTCTTTTGTTGTTGTTGTTTTTGTTTGTTTTTTGGTTTTTTTTTCTTTTTCTTTTTTCAAGACAGGGTTTCTCTGTGTAACCCTGGCTGTCCTGGAACTCACTCTGTAGACCAGGCTGGCCTCGAACTCAGAAATCCACCTGCCTCTGTCTCCCAAGTGCTGGGATTAGAGGGATGCGCCACCACTGCCCAGCTTGGCAACCAAGGCAACTCTTACAAAGGCAAACATTTAATTGAGGCTGGTTTACAGTTTAGATGTTCAGTCCATTATTGTCATGGTGGGAAGCACGGAGGCCTGCAGGCAGACATGGTGCTGGAGAAGTAGATTAGAGTTCCAGGTCTGAAACCTACCCCCAGTGACACACTTCCTTGAACAAAACCAAACCTATACTAACGCCGCTCCCTATGACTCTATGGGGGCCATTTTAATTCAAACCACCACAATTACGTAAACCCAATAGCGAGTCATTTGTCACATAGTCGGTCCTCAATAAACTGGTGTTGAATCGAGGCATAGAAATGTCCAAATTTCCAAGCATCTTTGGTTTCATGAGTTAAGCCAGTCTCCTTTGCTCCTCTCAATCTCTTTAATAGCAACGTCATAAAAATAAAACCATCTGTAAGGGCGAAAGGAGCGGATCTGAAGTTCCGACAGCTACTGCGAGATTGGCTCCTCTCAGCCCTGGAGTCTCAGGAGTGAGCACAGATATGAACGTCAACTATAGGATTCCAGGACTGTAAACTGTTTATGTGTGTGCCGAGGAAACCCGCTTATCACCTGGGCAGGCCACTCATGCCCACGGTTCTTTCCTTCCTCGCAGATGTCACACAGTTATATTCTTCTGTTGGTGGCAGTGTGAGTCCTGCCTGGGTGGCGACAGCCCCAGAGGAGAGGCCAGCCAGGGTGGGGTGACTGCCTGCTACCATCAATTTTCAGTGAATGAGTGCTGTAATTTTACCCAACACCTAGTTTATGTGCCTGGTAACCACCTCCTGGGGCAGTATGGCGTTTGCAAAGCAAGAAATCAAATGTCAGAAGAAGTATGGTCAGACTGGCAGGAGGGCCGGCTTGGGGACCTTTACCTGCTGAGCTTGCAGCTGGCGCTGGAGCAATGAGAGGGTTCCTGGAATTCGCCTCATGTTGGGTGGCAGGAAGATTGATAGAAGAAAGATGGTCTGCACACATTGTCCCAGAGGCCTCTCTACATCACAGAGCACAGCACAGAGCATCTGAAGAATGTGGAAGACAAAGAATAGCCTGGAGAGGCATACGGCTGGCTTGGAACCAGGGATCCACAGAACTGCTGTCTGGCAGAGAGCAAGGCATGTGCCCTCTCTGCACTGTGCTCGTCCAGGGTACGGGAGGGTGGTGGCATCCAAACTTCATAGGGTACTTTTGGGGGACCGAATGAGAGAGCTCACTTACATCCTTAGCAGAGTCCCCAACACATGGTGACTCCACAATGAACAAGCGATTGTTGCACCAATTGTAATCGTGTTCTAGGTCTGGGCTCTGCAGCAGCTTTCTGCGTGTGATGGGCTGAGCCAGCGCTCTGGACCTCTCATCACAGACTTCCCCTTCCACACTCTGTCCGTTTGGATATCATTGTCCTTTTAATAGAAAGAGGTGTTGCCCTGGACAGGCAACACCACTGGCCCGTTCTCCCACCTCCAGCACAGAAGAGTCCCCCACGTCCAGCATGGCACAGTCTCCCACTTACAGAATGATAGTCCCTCACTTCTAGCATGATGCAGTTCCCCACTTTCCTGAAGCCCTGTTTTGTCACCATACAGCAGAAACACTAGTTGTTGCCTTTTATGGTCTATGCAAGTTTCTGTGGAGATGGTGGATGTAAGTTCTCTGGTGCTGTCAGGCATGCACTTAGCACCCAGTGGACAACATCTATAAATACCCCAATGATCAACACAGTCTTTGACCATGGATGTCTGACAGGACCCTATAAAACAACTTTTATTTGAAAGAGAGATCACCCAAAGGGGGCCCACAAGCCTCAGGTCAGATCACACCAGATCACAGATTTAATATCTTCCTATTCCCAGGCTGCCTGGATAAATCCCCATGAAGGAAAGAAGATGATCCATGTTTCTTCTATGTTAAAGGGCCCTCATTACCATGGGCTCACATAGCCTGGCAAGGTCAGATCCAAACCAAACTAGATTGAGGTTGGGAATGCTGGAGATGAAGCTCAGTGCTGAGTGCTTGCCAAGCCTGTGCAAGGTCATGAATTGGGTCCCTATCATCACCACGAGAAAGAGGTAGGAAGGAGAGTAAAGGAAGGGAGAAAGGGAGAGATGCAGAGAGAGTTAGACAGACAGACACGCACGGACGCACACTGACAGATGCACGCAGAGAGGGCAGGGGTGCGGGAGTGAGGGAGAGAAATCCAAAACCTTGAAACCTGGAGCTCCTTTGCCTACTCTAGTATAGCTCAGCCACCCTAGAGGCATGAGGTAATGTTTGGAGAGTATTTTGGTGTTACTATGACACGAGGGATGCTGCTGGGGTCCAGTGGTCAGAGGCTAGGAAAGCTGTGACAGGTCCTACAACTCAGAATGTGCCTTGAGATCGTGGATCAGCCATCCTCACATGGCAGAAACTTGAAGCAGACCTGCCTGGCTGCTGCTGTCCATCAGCATGCCCTGAACAGTTGGGCTCAGGGAACTACAAAAGGAACACAGACGCAATCATATAGAGGACAGGGACATCCAAACACAGGTGTTTACCTCCTAGAACCTAAATGTAGAAGCTTGGTGTTAATGATCAGCTGTGGTCTGAGCAATGTTTTTGGTGCAATGTGGCATTGTGTTTGGTATTGTTGGTCATGCCTGAGCCCCAGCTCCTTCGCTTGTACATGGGAAGGCTCCCCCTACAAAGCTGGGGATGGCTCAGTGTTTTGCTTTATCCAGTTACACACTGAGCCAAGGGAGTGTCTGTTACTTCTAGAGATGCTTCATGAGAACAAACATATCCATGCTTCCATTTCCCCAGCTTGAGGAGAAGGGCAGGGTATGAGAGGAGAGGAGAAAAACAAAACAAAACAAAACACAAGATTAAAAAAAATCATGGGACCCACATCCTAGGTCTCCAAGAAAAAGTGGCCCAGAGCAAGCCCAGCGCAAGTTTAATGACATGCAGTATGAGCAAGAAGTAATTTTCATTGGTTCAAGCAGTAAGACATGGGCCTTCTTCGCTGACCAACCTTGTGGGCAGAACTAGGCAATCCTGGTTAGTACTATATCAGTCCTTGAATATCAGACTTTCATGAGGAAACCTGGATTTCCCAGTCACCAGGGGAATGGTAAGTTCAGGGAATTCCAAAATTCATGACTTCTACACACTGGATAGCAGTAGCTGCCTGTTGTCAGAGGTGGGACTTCTGCTGTTTAACTAAACAGCAACGCAAACCCTACTCCATGTGTTTGCTCTGTTTTCTTAGCTCTTGGGGGGGTCTGGGTTTGTAAGCCCTGAAACAATTGGCTTTGCTAAGTCAATGAGGTGGTATCACCTGTGTCGAGCCTGGGGATAGAAGAGATGAAGGAGACCAGTGGAGAGAGCTGAAAGAGGGCAAGGAGAAGTGAAGGAGCAGTGAGAAGAGCTTCAGTGCCTACTTCTCACTTCCGAGGAAAAGATGGAGCCACATAGCTGTAACCTCAACACTCAGCAAAGAGTGGCTAGAGGGTTGCCTAGGCTATAGTGTGATTTCTGGGATAGCCTGGACTACATGGCGACACTCTGCATTAAACAAAAATAAAAATGAATTAAATTGTATCTTATATTTTCCACAAATAGGAAAGGATAAATTATTATTGTTATTTTAGGTGATATTGTTTTCAAATGGGCATTTACACATCAGAAGATAACTGAAAAGAATCACCAACCTGTTAGAATTCAGGGAGAATTCTTTGGTTTTTTTGTTTTTTTTTTTTTTTTTAAGCAATTAAAATATTTTTGGGGTTAAAATGTTTTGTTTACAGGTAGGTTTGTGCACCACATGCATGCAGTGTTTACGATGTCCAGAAGAGGGCGTTAGATTCCCCTTGGAACTTGGTTGTGAGCTGCCATGTGGGATCTGAAAGTGAACTTCTTATGCACGAGCAGTGAAAGCTCTTGATCATGGAGATGTCTCCCCCAGACCCCGACCGCTATATTATAGGTGTGTTTAATAGTGTTGTTGGGAAAGTCCACTGAAGAAAAAGCTAATAAATTCTCAGGCAGACTTTGGAGAAAATACAATAGACCGAGAAGAGTCTCTCCAGCCTGCAAAATTATTCTCCTCGTCAGGAATGACATCAGGGTACAAAGTATCTAAGCATTGCAGTAAAACTCTTGCAAAGGACATGGAGAGTCTGAAAGCTGCTTAAAGCTAGTAACCCTTAGCTAGGCCAAACTAGGCTGAAAAACCCCTACTCTAAAACATGCTTCAGAGGTTATAGACACAGCCTTTGGAGCATGAGATACATATCCTTAAGATTTGTTGCTAACCCACATACAATTCAAAAGAATTCTGATGGAGGAAGCATTACCTGCGTGGATCCTGAGCGACAGGAATCGTCCAGAATGAAAGGGCTCTTTGAGCCCCCAGTTTGGAGAACAGTGAGAGACTGCTCTCCATTGAGTAAATAACCGTGAGAACTGGCCAGTCGGAGTAAGAGTGACCCAGGCAGAACACGGCAAGTCATATCTCCAGGTTGTTGACAGGGAGGTAGACAAAATAGCACAGCAGGTTGATATCTGCCCTGTTCCGGTACTGTCTAAGGCTTATTATAAATATAAAGGTTTGGTGTTTTATCTGAGAACTGAATGATCTAAGGTAGGGTAGAAACCTCTTATTGAGATGAAATATTTACTACAACAGCGAGCATGCTGGGTGAGCGAGGTACTCAGCTGTGAGTAGAAGCCTGTGTTCTAGAGAAGGTCATCCAAAAGCAAGGCCTACCAGCCTCAGGACAGGTCAACAGGATCTCGGACTCTGTATTCTCCCATTCCCATTCTGTTTGCACAAAATTCCATGAGGGCAAGACTATCGGTGGTGGAGCTGAAGCCCAGTGTTAGTTTGTTTGTTTGTATAGCAGTATTGGGGATCCAACTTGTGACCTCAAGCACTGAGAGGTGAGAGATCTCAGCTGTGTATCAAGCCCTCTTTTTACTTCTTATCATGAGACAGGGTCTCAGTAAGTGGCCTGGATTGACTTCAAATTTGGAATTTTTTTTTTCTTAGCATCCTGAGGCAGGAAGATTACTGCCCTTCACCTCAAGGCCCAGCAAGAGCCGATTCCTGTGAAGACAGAAGGACCTCCAAGAGTGCACATTCAAAAGCTCCAGGATCTGGGTGGTGGTGGCGCAGGCCTTTGATCCCAGCACTTGAGAGGCAGAGGCAGGCAGATTTTTGAGTTCGAGGCCAGCCTGGTCTATAGAGTGAGTTCCAGGATAGCCAGGGCTACACAGAGAAACCCTGTCTCGAAAACAAACAAACAAACAGACAAACAAACAAAAAAGATATCCCATATGAAAAGCTCCAGGATCTGAGGTAAAAGTTGAAAGTAAATTGGATTGTGGACCCTCTTCTAGAAAATCCATGGGTCCTGAGAAGGGTGCTCCCAAGTGCCGTAGGGTAGGTGGTGAGTGCCAGAGGATTCCATTCTTCTCCTTGATGGAAGAAGGAGGGGTCTACCAGGACCACTCTGCCATGTTTCTGCATGGCACATTTGAGTGCATGACCTCAGACAACATTCCTCTGACTTCACACCCTTCTGAAGAACTTTTTCTAAGGAGCTTCATCCCCCTCTGGACTCAATACTGTCACATTATACTCCACTCAATACTGGGTGGAGATATTGCATTCTTCAAGTTGAAGGGTGCCACTGTGGTGCCCTCAGGAGTGGCTGCTTTTGGCTGTTTTTGAAGGTGGCTATAAAGTTCTCTCAACCTCAGGGTCTTTTTATACCGAGCCAGTTCCGCGCCCCCCCCCCCCCCAGACACAAGTACCTGAGGACTTTGTTATTTTTTTTTTTTTTTTTTGCTCTGTAAGGTGTGGCTGAGGAGCTGTCACCTCTTCGTAGTTTCTGAAACTTTGAGCTTTGCCCTACTCCAGAACTACTCCTGCCTCTGAAGTTCACATTGATGAGAACTTCCGGTCCCTTGAGCAATCAACTACTGATACAAAGTCCCGTGAGAAAATAAAACCACCCTTAATGGTTTCTATGGCCTCATAATGAAAGATGGTGACTCTATTGATGTGTTATAATGGCGGCTTGAGTCAGGACATACCAAGCACTAGGCCCAAACAGTTCCACATGTAAGAGGTTTAATTGAGGGGGGGGGGGCAGTAGTGGATGTTAGCATCACCGAGTGCCTGCACCTGTAGATAGGCGGGACCACAGATCTATTACCATGGGCAATGCCCCCCCCCCCATTCCCAAAAATCCCTAGGGCTACCCAACTTCACCTGGGCAGTACATACGTCATCACTCAGATAAAAAGGAGAAACCTTCCTCTCCCTTTGGGAGAAAGAGAGAGAGAGAGAGAGAGAGAGAGAGAGAGAGAGAGAGAGAGAGAGAGGAGTGTTTCCCATATATAGATATAGAGTCTGACATAGTGACCGCAGGTGAGCCCAATAGATTCTGGGAATATGGTGGCTGTTGCCTGGGCAACAGGTCTGTGAGGCCCACCCATGTGACATCACGGGCTTTGGAGGCCCTGATGCTAACACCTATAACCACTAGATCAGGGTGAATGAATTGGTTCCACAGCAGTGGGTGTCAGCAGCAGTGCTGGTGGGGTGGTGCTGGTGCCTCCTTGGCTTGCACAGGAAGAAACAGCTCCCAACTCACTCCAAGTTAAAGCTGGCTGCCAGAACACCACGCCCCAGTCCAAGGCATTTCTTCCTGACAGGCACTGCAGCACCGCTCCAACAGATGTGCGGAGAATTGATCAGGGAGCCATGCCGCTGAGAGGTTTTCCCTGTGCCGAGTTGAAATCTTATTTCGTGGAGGAAAATAAAACGAAGGGCTAGAGCTAAGTGAAGGTCTGCTCCCCTTCCCAGGTCCCCAGAATCGGGAGGGTTTTACTATGCTATTTTAGTTTTAAGTTGGTGATACTGTGCCAGACGAGGCCTTCAAGGAAGGCTCTCTTGAAATTCCCACTTGTCAGGTGACTAGACTGAGAATCTGTGAAATCACACAGCTAAGTTGGAGTCACTCAAGGAGGAAACCGGGAATCTGCAACAGGAACTCTTCCTGGCCTCAGAAGCAAGCCACTCATTTCCGCGACCTAAACTGCCTCCTTTGGAATGGGTGAGCTATGCTTGCTCACTAAGCTCTGACTTTGCCAAGTGTTTGAAAAGTTCAGTAACAGTAACGGTAGGTGAATCGGGCTAGAAGAGGCGGAGCTAAGCTGACAGCAGGAAGTAGAGAAGTATTTTTAAAAGGAGAAAGAAAAGCAAAACTCGGTAGGGGCCGAATTTGTGCTTGGCTTGTGCTACATACAAAGTAATTATTTAATTCCCCGAGAAGACTTTCTTCTGAGGCTTCGCAAGGAACTCACCCAGGGTCACACAACCAGAGACCAGTAGAGAGGTTCAAATCTAGTTCCAAGCCTACCTATGAAGCAACGCTACCGTCTGAGCTTTTTATTTTTGGATAAAAATACGGTCTCTTTGCCTGTATGTCTCTAATGTTGGTGCTCAGAGCTCTTAGTGGCTGTGTCTGGCCCACCCACAGCTTGAGTCAGCTGATGAAGCTGGCCTGGTGAGCCATCTTGAAGCCCTGAGCCCATCTGGGACAGTGCACCTGACAGGGTAGTCCGCAATCTTCCTGGGTTTGCTTCATTCCTTCCTAGCATAGCCCTCCCCTCAACGATGCATGACCCATGGTGCTGATATTCTAATACTCAATATTTGTCATAAGACAATGGTAACTCCTACCCTCAGGAGAACTGCATTCTGGGAAGAAAAAGGCCATACTTAAGTTTCTCCTAAATAAACACATGTGTTTTCTAAATTTAGAAATAAGCTAGAGATTGTTTGGAGAAGGAAAACAACATATGCACCCCACCCCCAGCCTCCAATTTCTATTTATTAAAGTCTGAGCAAATTCATCTGGGGTGAAGCTCAAAAGTACTGATCTTGGCCCTCCTCCCTCATCAGGAGGCCAGGGCATGCTTTAAAGGCTATTTAGAACCACTTGGCTATGAAGCCCACCAGAGGTTCTCTCCCTTCCTGGACGACCCCAGAAGCTCTTACCCAGGATTCTCCTTGGCAGCCCAGCTCCAACATGCCTGTTAGAAATGAGAGAGAAAATGTCTGCTACAGACAAGCCACAAAAGTTGCAAGACATACTTTTGCTCTTACTGGTAGCAATTAATGTGTAACGAGTCATTGCCAAAATAAGTTGCTTATTTCAAAGCAACTCAAAGGGGCTATTTCATTTTGTAGCCCATTCATTAAGATGTTGAGTCACTCGGTAGTGGCAATTGAAACCCATTTGGTTATTCATTCCCTGGCCTTTGGAGGAGAGCTGGAGACTACCTTATTTTGATATTTCACTACAAGGCAGAGGGCGTTTTGAGGGAAGAGGGAGCAAAATCACAAGTCAGAACTGGTATCGCTGGCAAGAGTTTGTAAGGTCACAGAGTTGTCGTCCACCCTCACAGATGACAGTTCCAGAAAAAAAAAATAGCGGTTCTAAAAGGGAAAATGCCGGTTGTTGTCTTGTCAAACACAAAGCTAACCATTGTGTCTTGCATGAACACCCTGCGGCTTCCACCAATTTTACAAAGCACATTTCCCCTTGGGCAGGGCGTGTCCAGTCTCCCCCACCCACCTACCCACCGCATGACATCCTTCTATTGACATACCCTCAGCCCCAAGGGAGGAGAAATCCACCCAGATATTTGTAGCTCTGAAATTTCATTTGCGTCATCTGTGTCCGAGATGGGTCATTATTCTAGACTCTAACCACATCCTGCAAAATGAAAACATCGAGGAGACCTTTGACCAGATGCTGGAGAGGAGGTGGGACAAGCCAGGGGACTGGAAACAGGGAGGTGTGAGGTGTTAAAAGCCTCAGGGGCTCTGGAGTCTAGAAACAAACTCCCCAGGGTGCCATGCGCTGATCACCTCTTCTTGGCTAAGTGTGGTACCCTGGATTACTATAAGTAACTTATAATAGAAATTTTATTAGTGGCAGTAATTTTTTATGATAATTAGAGTAATCAGCAGCCCATAAAATGTGAAGATATATAGTTATATCTTTTATATGGAAAAGTGTCTCTCCTAGCTATAGAAAGACCATAAATGGCCAAAGCAGCTTTATGAGCGGTTCTGGCTTTTATGCCGGCTGTTTGGTGTTCCCTTCCTTATTAACACCCTTCATTGCATTGGCAGTAAACATTTGACGACAAAGTCAAAGTGTGCTCAATGAGATCGAAAGCTGCAGATGCGGCTACAAAGAAACTGCTGCACTCCACCCCCACATCCCTCCCGCATTCCCTCCCTCCCCTCCTCCTTTCCTGTCCTGGTCCTGAGGCTTCTTTTTCTTCCTTTCCTTTCCTTTCCTTTCCTTTCCTTTCCTTTCCTTTCCTTT
>JADRCD010171293.1:0-17392 GCA_019843815.1 Montemys delectorum
AAGTTTGATGAGTGTTCCTGTATCACTTGATTTGCAGATGTTCATTTTCCCACTGGTTTATGGCAAACATTTCTGGGTTTTGAAATATTCTGCAATTCATGTAAATGCATCCAGTTTGATTGTAGTTCTTTTGGCCCCACTGAGTCATTAAATACCTATTTACAATAGGTAGATGTAGTTAATTTATTGTTGAAGTTCTTGACATATTTTAAATGATCACTGTCATCTTAATATTTCCTATTTTTCACTGTTTTCTCTTTTATATTCTCTGTGCTTCCCTAAGTAGACAAATCAGATTTCATTAATCACATGCCTACACTAATTTTCGTCTATTTGCTTGTGAAGTTTTAGAGTTACTGTCTGAGTGCCGGAGAGACGGCTCAGTGGTGGAGGTGTGGCTGGCTGAGTGCCGGAGAGATGGCTCAGTGGTGCAGGTTTGGCTGGTGCTGGGGAGAGCAGGGTTTGTTTCCAAGCTCCATGTTGATGACTCACAATCTCCTATGAATCCCCTGCCTTCCTGGCATCTGTTGGCACTAGCATTCCTGTGCACATACCCGACACCCACCCCCACACAAATACACTTACACAGAATTTTAAAAGTAGCTGTTGTCCAATGGCTGCCAAGAAAGGGAGACTCACTTGCCTGGAAGGACAAGACCCCTTGATGGGCTCTCCAACCCCACGTGGTCACCTCTAACCATCTGTACATGTAACTAAGTAAATGGACTCAGCAGGATACACTCGTACATCCTGGTCATATATAAATGTGGTCATATACAAATACAAGCAACAGTAATGATTAAAGATGTCATGAAGTGAGGGGGAATGCAGGGGAAGGAAAGAATCCTGAGAGAGTAGCATGGGGTGGAAAAGATGTCATTACAGAACTCAGGTAAGGATTCTGCAAGAGAAACAGGTAGCTTTAACCTTCACCATCTTAAGTTGGCTCCATGACAACCAAGCAAGCCATCTCTATAAAGCTTCTGTTTATGTCAGGTTAATGGTCTACTTTTGTTTTTGCCTTTGACAAGTAGTATTTACATGGCTCAGTTAACTTTACTAATATGAGCACCTTATTTTGTGTTGTTGTTCCTGCTAGGTCTCTGCTATGTTATCCTTTGTCTCACACATTTCTTCATGAGTGCTCCCTTTATGAGGGTCTCTGAAGGACAGGAATTTTAGATAGTGTTTTATGAAAATATCTATATTTCACTGAGTGAGTGAGTCTTTCATAGAATTATACAAGGACAGTTATTTAACTATAGCTACCTTTTGGTACTATTATTGTTCTTTTATAGATAAACTATTTTTTTCCTCTAGTAATTTTAAGCAGAATTATTGTGTTTGTGAGGTCCTGGTCCTTTGACATGATGCATCTTGGTTTGTATTTCTTGTACTATCCCTATCATTCAATATAGCAATACCTTATTTTCAACAGGGAGCCATTCTTATCACTCATTATTTGTATCTTATTCTTTTTTCTATAGCTATACAAAATTTCCCAAACTAAGTAACTAAGTAATTGCTTATGTGTGTTTTCTGGAGGCTGGGAAGTCATTAATATATGCTCAAAATTGTCTATATAACCTCTTAACATGATTTATAACTTAAGTGAATAAGAATATGCCATTTAATCAGAATCCTAGGTTGGACTTTCTTTTTCTTTTTCTTCTTCTTCTTCTTCTTCTTCTTCTTCTTCTTCTTCTTCTTCTTCTTCTTCTTCTTCTTCTTCTTCTTCTTCTGCTTTTCCAAAAATTACATTGCAATGTTTGATGTTGCATGTTTTATCTTAATGATTTTATTCTCACTAAAAGAATAAATTTGATAAGCAAAGTTATCATTATAGTTCTGAATTCTGTGAAGGGATATTTCTGTGTCATTGAGTTTTACTTCTTTTGTCTTTATTCTATTTGCTAAAGCAGAAATTTTATACACACACACACACATATGTATATATATATATATATGTTTAAATATTCAATTTAAATTCTCAACTTTCTAGGAAATTCTTTGAGTATAGTAGTCTAGTTAAAAGGCATTAATAGTCAAACATTTATATCTTTGTAGGCTCATATCAATCTGCTCCACAGTACTGATGGAACAATTTCCTTTTGTTCACTGCTGGCATAGTTTTCCATGTTCTAAGTCTGCTATGGTCAGGCTGAACTTCAGTTCCTTTATTCCATCATACTTTGCCCTGGCTACTGATCCCAACCATTCTCCTTGCATGGAGCACTTCATTCACTTCTAAGCATGCTACTAATCTAAGTTCAAATGTCACTTCCTCATGGAAGTTACTGATCCAAGCTAGGTCCCTCCGTCCTATATTTCCTTTTACCATGTAGATTTTTGCAATGATAGTTCAGTGATTGATTAATATCTGTCATTCCCACTAACATTCAGGGCATTACATACTAAGGTGTGGACTACTGAATGAGATTTGTGCTTTGATGAAGGTATGGAAGAGGGGCATTGAAAAAAGTCTTGTGTCTGAGAAGCACATTCATTAAGTCTTGAGCTACAGGCTCTACCAGAGATGATGCATGCCAGCAGATGAGAATGTGGCAGCTATCGCTTACACCATGACTTTAAAATTCTGCCATAATTTTTTCTCTTGTTAGTATGGCTGTGCTAAGGTAATTAACATCTTCACAGCCAAATAACGCTCTCAGCTTTGGCACAGGTTTCACAGGCATTATCTCTTCTATCACTCACGAGTGATCTAAAAGGTACAGAGTACTTAAGCCATAGTACACTACATGCTACCAGTAGTAATGACTAATGTAACCCACATCATTGTGGGTCATTATAGGGTGACAAAATGACCATTTTTAAAATTTGTAGACAATTTTACATGTTCTTACTGAAACTATCAATATGAGGCTTGCGTCAAAAGGAAAAGGGTGTGTGTAGCATCCATTGTTAAAACCAGAAACACCAGAAGTCAGTGCTTGGGACTGCAGGGAAATGCAGGCATGCTTTATCAGGACGTCTGTAGAGCACGGGTCAATGCATTAACTTTATTGGAGGCTGGGAAAGAGTCATCATGAGTGACTGTGTATGGAGGATCAAAATATTACAGTCTAGTAAAACTGTAGCCAGCCCACAGAAAATGAGCATTTCAGGGTTAACATTCTTCTAAGAGGAAAGACTTTTCCACATCCAACTAAAATCCAAATATCAGAATTAAACAAAGATATTTAAGTTGAATAAAATTACCTAACTAAAAATTTTGATTTCACTTTCATATTTTACCACAACCCAAAGAACTCTTCCCTCAAAACTCATGTTTAGGAACTACTGGAGAAGAAAAGACAGTGGAAGCTCCCGACTCTGAAAAGAGGCTCTGTAAGGTCAGAGATTAAGAAGCTCTCCCACTACAAATCAGTCAGAACAGGGGGGTCATTTGGGGATTTTTATGGTGGGATTGATTAGCACAGATCTTAGAGGAAATAGACTATGCAGAGAACAGTTTAGGGTTCTTCTTTTTCCATGTGTCTCCCCGCTGGCAATGGAGGAGCAAAGAGAGGCACATATCATCATCAAGGGTGTTTCTCCCTTGGAGGAGCACTTGGCTAGCATGCAGGAAACCCTGTCTTTCGTTCTATCACCCTGGAAGGATGGCATTTGCCAGCAACACCACTACTTTTGTACTAGAGGTAGGAGGATGAGAAGTCCAAGATCATCTTTGGACAAATATTGAGTTTGAAGCCAGACTGGGATTTGTGGGACTGTCTGTCTGTCTGTCTATCATTATTTATCTATCTGTAAACACATTTCCTATTTCATTCTCAGAAAGCTTGATGTACATTATTGAATGCCACCCATCACTTTCCAATGCTTTCTTCGCAGCCAGCTATTTTCAGTTTCTTTCTTCACATTTGTTTCAGCTCTCTGACATGTCAACATGTTCCCTTCAGCACTACATATTGTAATAGAGCTCTGTGAAAGTGACAAAAAATGTTCATAAAAATTTCCATGCAAATTTATAATGCCATCCTTTAAAATAAAGGTTGTCTTGACTGGTTAACTTATTCCCAGAAAGATTCTAAAATAATTATTTTCCTGCCCCCATTTCCTCATTTGGCTTCCAAGTGCTTTGTTCTCTGACCTTGTTGTGAGTAAAACAACTCACATACCTGCTATTTTTCTTCGAGAATGGAGAGCATCATTTCTCTGGAACATCATAGTGATGTATGGATTGCTGTTAGGGAGGGTAGCACATTCTCCGGGGGCTCAAACCTTCCCCAATACCTCAGAAAGTGACATTCATCTTTACAGGTCATGAGAGTAGTTTTTACTTCATAACATTGTATGGGTTCAGTGCATCTGAATAACACAAGTCGGAGAGGAAGAAAATAGAATACAATCGTTACCAGTACAATTCATTCTCTGTGTAGTGAATACAGTATAGGGTCAAGGGTTGATGGGGCCATAAAGGGAATGACAGTCCACAGGGATGGATGGCCTACAATACCAAACTACTCGATGTTTGGCAAAAATACCTCAACACGGAACAACATTTGCTGAGGAAAACTAATTGGAGTGCCATTTTTCATCCTGGAATTGTTTTTCTGTTCTTTTATTTGTTCTCTTTATTTCTTGGCCCATGGTTACTTGGTTTTCTAAGAATAGTGTTTATCAGCCCTTTGGAAATCGAAATGAATGCTGTATCACTGAGGGAAGGCACCACTGCTTCCAAGTGGCTGTGTTTACTCTCTGTACTGTGCTTACTAGGGGTGAGAGCTGTGTTAAATGCATGAAATGTTCCTACAATAATCTCTTTCAGGAGTTAACATCACAGCACACATTTTAACACTTTGATATATTTCTATTTGTGTCTCTTTGTGGGCATGTACACATATGTACATCTTATGTACAAGCACAAGTGCAGAGACTAGCATTGTGAGTGCATGTACACTGTCTGTTTACATTCATCCTTACTGTCCTTTCCAGCTTGACATTTTCCCAGGAGACAGACATAGCCACTGCCTTTTGGCCCCAAAAATTTTTTTTACAAAGGCTTTGTCTCTTGTGTTTATTCCCCGAGAGTCTACTATATCTCTGTGTAGATTGGTGTTCTATCATCAATATTTAGGGAACTTATTTTCTATACACCAATGAAGAAAAGACAAGTTTGTAATGGAAAATTATTTGTTGTTTCCAAATATCAGTATATGCCAGTCGACATTTGTGACTAGTTTATAGATGAAGGTCTAGTAACATTTAAATATAAAATTGAAACATGCATGTATAGAAACATCAATTATTTAAGAAAATGTGGCCCTCCCTACTTTGTTTCAAGTCAACAGGAACATGAGGTAGGGTGGAGTTAGACAGAATGGCTCTCTGAAACGATACTGGTAGCTCATTCTCCCTGATGGCCCACAGGAGAAATTATTTAGAAGATAATATTTCTGAGGATCTCTTCACTGAGCATCAGGGAGTTGATAGTGTTTGGTAAGGCGCAGGAGGAGCCTGACTTTTGACTGCTTAATTAATGTTATTCGTGCACTGATTTATGTTTTCAGAAAATAATCATTGAATCCCTCTCTTTAGGAAATGCCAGTGGACTAGAAGAGAGGACAAGTTCAATTGTCATTTATAATTCGGACCACTCAAGGTAGATTCAAGTTAAAGTGCACTACCTTCTTTGGTGGAGATAGGGAAGGCAGTCCAACACGCATACTCAGCCTATGGTGAGAGTTGCAGCTAGCTAAGGATCAACACAATTTGCTGTTTATTTGAGCTCAGTAAGGGTGATTACCTTTCATGGCAGGTGCTAATAATTCAATTTTCTAATGTGGACCGTAGAGCTCAGAACAGCTATTATGATATAGAGACCCAATTGAACTTAGCTTGCTCCCCAAAGTACTCTATGACTTCTTACAGGCTCGCTCTCTCTCTCTCTCTGTTGAACTCTTTCCTTATAAAAACCAAACGCGGCAATCAGTGCACGGAACTATGCACATTCGGATGGTTATTGAGTATTCTGGACAGCATAGTTGCCACAATCCTTTCAGCTGCTGCTGCACATCTGTATGCTATGCATGTTCTGAAAGAAATAATAAAGAAATGAATTTACAAGCTGCATGCTGTATTTTGATAATGCCAATTTGTTTTCCTTCCCCAAAGCTGCTAATGTCACTGTCATCTTGCCTGCCATCGGCATTTCGGTATACTCTGTCTGCTGCCGTGCTCATTTAGCAAAGGGAACCTATCAGTACAACAGGACAGGGTCCCCCCCACCCCCACCTTCCCACTCTGAGCTTCATTTTAAAAGGCTGTTTGTTTTGTCCTAATTGTAATTGAATCAGTCTTTGTCATCCATCAGTGTCTGCATTTCACAATCTGAAGCTGATAGCTCATATTCATCTTGTGCAAAGTAATGGCGCCAAATGACACACATAATAACTCTGCTTAAAGCTAAGTTGTTTCACTCAAGGAGGGGCTGGTGCCTGAAGCTGTCACCTGTCTGGCCTTAGTCTCCTGAGTGCTTCTGCCCACACAGGCCTGTATTTAATTGTTATTCGTGTGCACACATTCTCTGCATCTTGAACAAGCCCAGCGAAGGAAGCAAGCAACCTATCAGGAAATATGAGATGCTCACTGGCATACATTGGTGGAGGGGTAGACTGAAGAATTCATACCCAGCCTTCAAATACAAGAAAAGCCTGTCAAATGTGTATTGAACCCTGAATTAGGAGCTCTGGGAAACCACGTCAAAATAGTAAACACACTAAAGATTAATTCTTGGTAGCATTATGAAAATTGAAAACATCCAAGAAAAGGTTATAAATAGTGTTTATGGGTGGCCTGACATAGCCAGACTCTGTAATAGGTAATGGAGAGCACACATTTGTCAGATTGGGGTTGTAGAGAAGTACAACCTGGTCCCTTTAATCATTCAAAGGTTCAATGATGATCCTAGGTCACATGCCATGACTGGACATCAACATCTCACTCAAGCTCTCGCCGTGTGTAGGCACGTGATACTCTGTGGAAGGCAGTGTCCCGGGGAGCACTCCTACCTTTACCCTGCTCCTGGCACAGGTATACCCGTAACATAAACCTTTCATGACACTTTGTCATCTCAATATCTACTTACTGCTTGGATAGCCTGATAGTTTTTTTTTGTGAGTGGGTCTGTTAATTGGAAATTCCAGCCATCAATGGCTAAAGTTAGGAGTGGTGTCAGGATGCAATAGTCCCTACATGATCAGACAACCTTCCCCTGTTGTGTTTAGCGTTAGCAAGAACGATGCAGAAGGTCCTCCAGCAGAGGGCACAGGCCTTGGTCCCCTCTGTGCTTTGGATACTGACCTCACAATGCTCCAGCAAGTGACTGAACCGGATGGTGAGGAAGCTGCTGAGGGATGACTTTCATCCTTTGGAGGGTGAAGAATTTAGCTCCGGCTCTCTTAAACCTACTCACACCTAGATGTTCCTTTGAGCTCTCAGATTAAAGTCTTTCAAGTAGTAAAACACCCTGATTCTTGGGTCAGAAAATTAGGAAACATTGGTAGAACACAGTCGAAGAAGTAATCTGCATCTATAGATTTAAAAAGAATAGAAAAAACGCTGTTTCTAAAAAGATGTGGGAAAAGTCATGGGAGAGAAGGAGGATTCGTTGGTTTTTATTTTGCATTCAGCGTGAGTATTGGAGGAAATTTCTATTGATGCCAATCCCTTCATCTCTTTATTGTTCTCAGGAAAAGTGCATTGAGCAAATGTGCTTCTTAATGTGCTAGCCCCGGCGCAGCCCGTCAGACTGCCCCTTCCTGCATCAGGCCTGCCAAGACACTGCGCTTGCCCTAACCCTGCAGCGGCAGCCTCCTTTGCTTTCTCAAGCCTGCTGTATGATCTTTCTGGTCTTAAGCAATCCTGCTACCTTATAGATTTTGCCCCATAAGCTGGGTCTGGGAAAAAAGTGTCTCCAAATGCTGAAAAGTTTAGAGCTATAACCAGAAAGAAGTCCAAATCACCTTCAGCCTGCCCTTCTTGCTATCATCCCACTGTTTAACAGTACATCCTGTGACTCTTTTTATGAAGGAACTTTAGGGGACCTGGCTATCACTGATCATGGAAGTCCTTAGTGTTCAGGGCAAATGTCACTATTGGCTTTCACTATGGTGAGCAGTCACAATAGTCTGGCAGATTGAATTTCTCTGAGGCACATTTCTTTTCTGTCTTGTTAGGGGAGGGGCGCAGTGCACAGTGTGGGATAGACAAAAGCAGAGATACAGTGGAGCCCAAAACCTGGATCTGACTTTCTTCTTTAAATGTCCAAGACTTCAAACACTAATTTCATCATGGAAGATTATTGTGTGATTGGAATTTTTCCTCAGTGGTAACCCAGGAAGGAGTCATACCAAGGATTCCCTGGGGGAGATGGACAGCCACGAAAGTTGAAAAACCAGCTAGGGGAGGAGAACAGCTTCCTGTGAGCTATACTAGGTGAGGTGTTTTCTGCGTTATTTTAATAAGAAGTTTTGATTTTGTCCTTTTGTGGATGCCAGACCCTGTGAGGAGAAATTGATATATCCTTTTTGGGGTTCTTAGTCTCATTAATAAAGATATTGAAGAACAGACTCAAATGGAAGTTTGAGGATAATTTTATTATTAAGATGTAAGTGAAAAACCCAGAGCAGGCCAGTTGTAAATCTCAGCAGCTGCCCAGAGGAGGAGACAGGAGGACAGCCATGCCATTCAACTTAAGCTGTCATGGATGTCACACAGCCACATGGTGGGCAAGAAATCACATGGTGGGGGGGGGGACACTAGAGAAAAATTGAGGAAGCCTGGGTACAATAGGAAGCAGGCTGAGAACACAGAAATAAAGAAGACATGGAAATATTATACTCCTCCTAGTAATTCAGAAAAGTCAGTAGACTTGCAAAGCCACTGTAAGCCACTGTCCTGAAGGAGGGATGTTTGGGAAGGGCAAGTACATCATATCATTAAAAGAGTAATTATCCCACCATCTCTTTAGCACATGTGTGAAACTGCCTAGGCATGCTCCAACTTTCTTGAGAGATTGTTTTCTCAGGTTGTCTGACTCTGTACAGCTGACACGTGAGGAGGCGTCTACCCAGGCCACAGTTTGTCTTCTAATGCTGGAATGGAGCATTTCTAGGCTGTATGTAGGAGCAGAGCTAGACGGCGCGTTTACCTCTTCAGAAAGGTTGGAGTGCACGGAATCCTCAGGGTAAAGCTGCTTAGCATGGTGCTTCTGGCTTCTGCCTGCTGTTCTCACCCTGGAACTGCACACCTGTAGCGCTGTCACTTTCCCACCAGGGGTCTGATTTTGGACTGCCATCCCTCTCAACTCAGCAAAGTAGTCCAACATTTACAATTCATCGATAGCTGTATGAAAGATAAGACTTCATTGCGCTCTGATTTGGGTGAGCATTTGTTGACTCTGGAACGAGAAATGAAGCCCACTTTGATTTAAGGCGCTGTCTATTCCATAGAAACTATTTTATACTTGTTTCCGATTCCTTTTGCTTTTGCTGTCGTGTTTGTGATAAAAGATACCGCTGCAAACTTTTTTTCTTACTGGTGTGATATTTTTTTGTTTTGTTTTGTGTTTGTTTTTTGTTTGTTTGTTTTTTTAACCTCTGAAATGAACCAGCAGTGTGAGATGGGGTTTTGTGGCTCCCACTAGTTTTAGGAAGAGCTGTTTCATGAGTTGCACAATTTCTTAAGTTCATGGTGAGCCACACAAAGAAACGTCCATTTGCTTTGCTTTCTTCGCAGTAGCTGAGCCCATTAGGAGTACACAGCGGGTGCATAATAAATACTTGTTGACTTAGTTGAATTTGAAGCCTTTTATATATAAGCTATTATGATCTAGCTTAAAAAAAAAAAAAAAAAAACCTTAAGCCCTTTAGAAGGGCTAATTAGAGCCAATAACTTTACTGACCTGTGCTGGTTCTCAAGTGCTTAGTGCAATAACGCTGCTTTTGCAAGATGGATATTTGACTGTAGAGCCTGTCTGGTTTGAGAGGCTCACTGTTTTATGGGCTGTATGTGGTGATCATTTGGATGTAATGATCAAATGGGGGTTGCCCAAATTGATCGTTATAACAGGACTCCACTGTAATTACATTTCCATAAATGATACTCAAATTCACCAGGGAAATCAACAACCCCTCGGTGTGCCCACTTCCAGCGCTGATTACAGTTCAGGTCTTGTAGCACTTTCTAAACAAAAGGTAATTAAAATTTTACTACCCATAGTTAAGGCAAAATGAAAAGGCAGCTTTTTGTTCTAGATTCCAAAGTGCTGTTCTTTGTAGCCAACTTGAGAAGATGAACAAACAGATATTAGGATGTCTAGAAATTAATGCGTGGGCAGTAGTAAGACGGAGGGAGCCGGTAGGACTCAGAATTAGAGTGGAAACCCCTAACTCTGTTTTCCATAGCTGTGTCTTCTCAGCCCTGTCATTTCATCATCTAAACCTCAACTTCCTCATCCTTAAACTAAGGATAATGTGGTTTATAGTTCATTAAGTTTCTGGGACACTGAAAGGGCTACTGTTTGTAAAATGTTAGCTTCGTCGCTGTGTGCCCATGTTGGTGAATGCCCAGCAAACCTTCAGTGCTTGTCATTAAGCTTCTTACTTTGTTTTCTACCTATCCAATTGCCACCTTTCTCTGGTGAGACCATAAGAAACATTCTGTTTGTTGAATGTTTCCAACAGTCTACACATCACGATCTGGAGGTACTAATTCTGTGGTTTGCAGCTCTTGGGCTTAGCCTCCCTTTCTCAGTATTAGACTCAGTTTCCCCGCAGGAGTTTCTGCCCTGCGTGAAGAATCAGACTATTCTACTAACTTCAGATCCTCAGATTCCTGAGGCATCTAACACCAGAAACAAGCAAAAGCTTAGGGGGCAATTGTTGTGCCCATCCTACTGAGCTTTCTCAGAAATGTTGTTTTAGCTCAGTCTCAATACTATTCTTCCATCAAAATAGTATTTCAATTAATTTTACTTTAATCTTTTGAGCTCTTTCCAGTTCAAGAGATAGATTTAAAGCACCACAGTGTAGTCTACAAATTAGTCTAGTCAGCAGATCTGCCAACACAAACCTTCCTCTCCACATTGAAAGAAAACCAAGGGGAAAAGTGGTCCATGCTGTCCCTTGCCATCCAGGCAGTCTGTCGCCAGAGGGCCAGCCATGGTGCAAAACTCCAGTGTCAATAAAGCTTTAAAGTAAATAAATAAATAAATAAATAAATAAAAAAGTGAAAAATAAAAATAAAAATGATGTATTCTAAAATGTTTTCATATTCAGTTTTTATTTTTAAGACATATATTCAGTATGTTGAATTTTTATGTAATAATTTTTGAGATTTTTAGCTCTAGTAGACTTTTTTTGACACAGTCTTTATCTATGAATTATTTATAATTTCAAAGAACTCATTTGGAAGTAGCCAAAAGTCAAGAAGATAAGAGAACTTCTGGTCTCATGATGGTTTAGGTTAAATAAAGGACTAATTATTAAATAAAAATAACAATAAAATAATTTTTAAAAATTAAAAAGAAAGAAAAATGAAGTTAATTGCTTTAAAATGATGATGCCTCTGACTGGAGAACTCATGGGCGTTGCATCGTTTGCATATATGCCTTGGTTGATTTTGTTAGAAGAGAAAGGCTGCACCCGGGGATGTTCTGCACAGAAATGGAGAAGGTTCCCACTCTGCCACTCCTGAGCATGAGTAGTCGGTCTTTTCCTCCTGAGGGCTGTTTTATCAGGCCCATTTCTAATTTGAAAGATGCTTCTTTTTAACTTCTGATTTGCTTTGTTTTCGTTGCTTCTACTAGCAGTTTTTTTTTCTGCCTGCATTATATTTACTTTATAAAACTAAAATCCTGGTTATAGATTAGCATACTTTGGTTTCTGACTGCTACATTGTATAATGAGTAAGGACACAACATCATGAAAATAAAAGGCTCAAATCTGCATTCTAGACAAAGGCTAATCATTTATCAATCATCTACTTACTGGGCACTTTCCAAGTCACCCAGTTCATGCTCAGGGTGGGAACTGGAGGAGATTAAGCAGGAAATCATTTTACAAAGCAGGCAAAGGAAGAAGAACGTAATCTGAACTGTCATGTGATTTTTTTTTTTTTTGTACACAATGTCTTATATTCTACCTTAAAAAACATTTTGCCATCAAACCAACATCCACCAAAATAAACACAGGGCTTGTTCTTTGGGGCCATGTATATATTGCAATGAGTTCTCGGTAAACTCGCTGACATATTTTACAAACACATGTTTAAGTCAAGCATTATATCTTGGTTCCTTTATGTCTTTGTGATATATTCTAGTATATACTAAAGCATACTGAAACAAACCTTAAAAGCTCTGAAAACTAATTGATAGTGATTAATTCATAAAAAACAAACCTTTCAGTATTTTCAAAATCATTGAGAATTCATTACCATTTCTAGTTAATGTCATGCCATCTTTTGCCCAATCTCGATCTTAAACATAGATTATTTTTTTCATTTTTTTTACTTTTCAGTCAGATTTTATGTGATTTTCTTGATTGTTTCTGGGCATATTTTCCTGTAGTAGGCTTTTTAAAATAGATTTATGTCTGTAGATATTGCTTCGTGTCTTAGTTAGGGTTTCCTTTGCCGTGAAGAAACACCATGAACCAAAGCAGCTCGAATAAAGGCAAACATTTAATTGGAGCTGGCTTACATTTCCAGAGGTTTAGTCTATTATCATTAGACCAGGAAACATGGCAGTGTCCAGGCAGAAATGGTGCTGGAGAAGGAGCTGAGAGTTCTATATCTTCATCCAAAGGCTGTAGAACTGTCACACAGGCAGCTAGAAGGAGGGTCTCAAAGCCTACCCCACAGTGATACAGTTCCTCCAACAAAGCCACACTTTTTCCAAAAGACTACATCTCCTAATTTTGTCATTCTCTGGATGAAGCATCTTCAAACCACCACACTGTGTTTCAGGTACTATGTAGGTTACTTTAGGTTCACAAGTAATTCAGATTCAATAATCCGAAGAGTTAAGTCCTAATATTTATAGCATCAGTGGCAGAGGAAATAGATTAACCAAAAATGTAATTTTTCAGTGTAACGTGGCTAGAAAATAATTACTGCATTTTAAATTCATAGCTTGACTCAAGAACAACCTTGTTTTATTCCATCCTGTGAAATTAAGTTCCCATATTTAGACACCAAATAAATAACCACCAAAGATTAGTGCAATGCTTCCATTTATTAGTAAATTTTATAGAATTAAAGTAAATAGTAAAAGGCAACAAATATGAGAGGACACCCAAGTTTCTAGGTGCCTTACTCCTGTGTCCACCCATGGCAAAGGGGTGCCAAGGGGAAACTTGTATATCTCTTCCTTTTACAGATAGTTTCATTCGTACGCACACTTATGACTTATTTATTATTTGGAATTGCAAAGGGCACACACACGCCACAATGTATATGTGGTAATCAGAGGACAGCGTGGGGAATTAGTTTCCTCTTTGTACTGTGTGGGTTCTCTGGATCAAACTCGGGGTGTCAGATGTGCAGGCAAGCACCCTTCATTTGCGAAGCACTCAGCAGTCCCCTTTCTGTTCTTTATAAAACACTGATTCCATTGTCAGGGTCCCACATTCAAGATCAAGTTTACCATACAACTCTAATGATTTGCCAAAGTTCCTATCAGCAAACACAATAGAATTCTGTCTAGAGGTTCACCATAGGGATTGGCACAAGCCCCTAACAGTAAAAGTCAGCTATTTGGGCAACGATAGGTAACAGAAGATCCAATAAATGATCACATAGAAGGGATACTCACAAATGCCAAATCAACTTACAAAGAAATGAGAAATAGGTGTGAAATGTTCTAAGACAGTAAAAGAAAGCTCTGGGATAATTTATGTGTGAATGACATTATTATGGTGTACCCAAAACATTCAAATAGGATACAGTTCACAACACTGAGGAAAACAGGAAATTTTGAATAAGCTATTGAGTTCCATGGACACTTAATAAGGTACATACATTTGTTTTAGTTAAAATTTGTAAACTTCAAACCTACCATCCACTGAAAAGAAAAGAAATAAAAGTAATAATACAGGACAAGAAAAATATAGTCCTCTATTTCCAAAGCCTGATATAAGTCAGAATATTATTATGTTGTAATAAAAATTACAAAATATTAAGGTCAAATGAAAATTTACATATTTCTGCAGATACAATAAACTGTTTTTTCAGTCACAAGATGAATGTATATATATTTAGACAAATAAAAAAATGAGTATTTTTAAAAGAAATCAAAAGAAGACATTTCTAAGTAAAAGCAGACAGTTACCATAAGGAGACAATGTTGGAGAACAGTGGTGCTGTCCCTCTTCTTCAGGGAGACAACCGAAGCCACACCAAGAGTTCATGTCATGTTCTGACTAATGAACCCTGAGAAGAGGGTACATTTGGGTCTGATGATTCCTGTCATTCAAGGACAGCGCCACAGTGTACTGGGATCTTCATCATTGTGTGTATTGGCTTTGAGGACCAGCAGCTGAATTCACCCTCTGATTGGCAGTGTGGGTTAGAAATAACCCTTTGCGATTTCCTATTATGGCGTCTGTGTCACCTGCCTTTGCTGGCAAACACAAACAGCTCAAGATTAAGCTATTTTTTTTTTGAGAAAAAAATATTTTCAAACATAATCTATAATTCTATAATATAAATAAATAAGAATTTAATGTTTAAAGAATGTTTAATATGTAGGGCTCAAAAATAATCGAAATTGAGACAGCATTTTGGATAACGAAACAAAGAAAAAAATTCATCTTTCTTCCCTGGTTCCAAGATAGATGACAACTATCAGTGACTCTTGTAGGCATTTGTGATCTTGTAGATATAATAGTTCTCATGTCTTTGTGATTTCCTTGCAACTATGCTGAAGGCAGACAACCTACAAGAATGCCTTTGGGTAATATGTCACATGTCAGAAGTTGAAAGAAGCCGGATTCCTGAACCACTGCTTTAAGTGATCACTGCATCTGCAGGATCCTTCTTCATGCATGATAAATGAGCTATTCTTACACTAGTTTGCTGAGACTTTTGTAGTTTGCATTGCATTGTCCCTGTGTACTTGTGTATTTGAACACCAGGACCCCAGTTGATGACACCATTTGAGGAGATTTAGGAGATGTGGCCTTGGTGGAGGAAGTATGTGAATGAGCCTAGGCTTGGAGAGTTTAAAGATTTGATTCATTTCTATTTTGCTCTCTTTGCTTCATGCATGCTTGTAGTAGGACATATGAGCTAGCAGTGGCCTTGTCTAGCTACTGTGCCTAAATGCTTGCTGGCATGTCTCTCTGCCATGAGAGACTATTATTTCTAAGGAACCACATGCCCAAATAAAGTCTTCTATGAATTGCCTTGGTCAGGTGTTTTTTCACAGCAACAGAAAAGCAACTAATACGATGACTTATTCAATAAAGATAATCAGTTACTACTCAATCTCCTTAAAAATTAGACTATAAAATTATAAAATCAGACAATAAAATTGACAATATTATAGTCCATAAAGGGAGATTCAAAAAAGCAAACTAAAAAACAAACAAACAAAAAGACAACAAACAAACAAACAAACCAAAACCACAAACCCAAAGAAAACGAAGCAAAACATAAGGCAGATAATCCGAAGTGAAAAAGGTTGTATACTGTAATCAGAATTAAAAAGAAAGCATAAAAGCCTTGTTTTACACAAAGTTCAATTTTAAAATACTAGATTGGTTTAAGATATCAGATGACAGGGTAAGTTTAAAATTTAATACATATATCTGAAAGGTATCAAAACACAGTATGTCACAGCCTGTGCAATATATCTGGGGAGGCAGCTGAGGAAAAGTTACAGCTTTAAATGTTCACCTTCAGAAGATGCCTCGCTAAGTGTCAAGGAGACCAGATCCAGCTGAGTGCTTTAGAACTGGAACAACAGAGGCAAATGGGACATGGGTACAGGAGGGGTTACCAGCTAGAGGTCATCCTGGGCTGCCTAGCAAGAACCTGCCAGAAATTAAAAACTCAAGCTAAAGACCCCAGAGGAAAAACAAAATAGAAGGGGAGGAACACAGGAAGGTGGGAGGGAGAAAGAGAAAGAGAAGGGGAGAAGAAGGGACACAGAGGAAAGGCATTATTAATCCACACATAGACAAAGAAACAAGATTAAAAAAATGGGAGGTAGGATTTTAAGTGGGGAAAAAGGAGATGGATTGAATAATGAATACAATATGGGGTTACTGATTATGATCGTGGCATTTTTCAACAGAGAGGCTGCATGTTATATCACATACTGATTGAAGTTCTTTAAATACATTAATTTCTATAACTATCAACCCCACAAAGCTGACACTATGACTATTTCCATTTTGTTAAGAAAAACTGAAATGCAAAAGGCAACTTAAGCAAATCCAAAACTAATATAATATAAAGTCAAACCTTTGGTGGACTTCATCATGGGAAAATGGCAAATGGGGCAAATGAATGAAAACAGGTTAGAAAAAAAAATCAAGTCCAAAGGCAATGAATCTCAGCAGAAATACCACTGAAGGAGCAAATGATTACGTGTGATGCTCCAACTTCAGGGCTAGCATTTTGAAAGCTAAATAGCAAAGGCATTCTTCTGTTCTGCACCTGGTACCTCTGGAACCCTCCATTATCTATGCACATGAAAGCACAAAGTTCACTATAGCGAATGAATAATCCTCAGACATGCGAGGGACAATACTATCATTTGAATTTGTTGCTAACAACCAACCATTTACTTTCAAATACAATAAACGTTTTAAATATAACCTGAAAAATCTGTACGTTTACATGACAAATTGTATTAGTCAAGTGAAGTATAAGTTTTGTCAACAAACGAATATACCTATAAATTCTTTGTATGTACAAAGTTATTTTTGAGAGATAAGTATATTAAGAACTAGTGAGAATGAAAACATTATTATAGAGTTTGAGGATTATATAAATTAATGATAATATGAAATGCTTTTGAGGTTCTCAGGTCTTTGGGTCATTTCCATAATACAGTGAAAATTTTAGAAATGATATTATAATGTGAGTAGGTTATAATATGAACAGTGTGCTCTACATGGAGTTATTCAGTCTCACAGCTCTGGCAAATGCACCCTAAAATGGACCTTGATGAGTTGTGTCCATGTAAAGTCCTTATAAATGCATCTTTGCTGTTCCACAAAGTGTCAAAAGCTAGTGACGCTGTCTGTGGATGTACTTCAATGTGTGCCAGGGTGGTGTGGTAGCAGTCTTTTATTGCAATATGTTATGTAAAAGAGTTTTAAAACACTAGAGACAATTCTTGACCTTAGAGCATAAGCTATTG
>JADRCD010171299.1:0-14815 GCA_019843815.1 Montemys delectorum
GATAACAGTGCTTTATGATGGGGAAGTGGCAGGAAGAGGAAGTTGAGAATTCACATCTTCAACCCATAAGTACAAAGTAGGCAGAAAACTAGAAACGGTCTGAATCTTAGAAGCCTCGTAAAAAGGCCACCCATGTCTTAAACAATACACCTAACTGGGAACCAAGTGCTGCAATGTCTGAGACGATGGGAACATCTCATTCAAACCACCACACAATTTAATGAAAGTTTAAGTTGAGAACATTGTGCACTCAACATATTAGGAAGGTCACAGTTGTATGTAGGCTAGAGCTCTTGGTACTATGCTTAGGATGAAATAAACCAAGATAAGAAGAATTGTACACTTCGGTATGACTAGTGAGGTGAGGATTTTAGCTACACATTTCGCATTTCTTAAACAGTGGCTGATGTACATATTTTAATAGAAAAATAAACTTGGCGGGAGGCAGGCAAGAGCTACTCTGAAATTCAGTCCACACAGTTATTTGTGATTCAGATTCTCATGTACTGGTGATATTTTTCAAGATCATGTTCAGGGTAACATGATTATCCTCTCTGTAGTAATAAAACAATAGTCTCTAAGATATCCATTTCCTCATCTACAGCACCTATGCCTCTTTCTTTACATGAAGAGGAGTTTTTGCAAGTGTGACTGAAATAAGGTTTGGCAAGTAGATAGATTACCTTGTATAACTGGCTGAACCTAGTTTTTATCCCAGGAGTCTTTCAAAACTGAGGATGCTTTTTGACCACAGAATACCAGAAATTTCCTTTCCATAAGCCCATGGTCACATTTCTTGACTTTGGGAATGAAAGAATTCATCACTGTGTACATGGGCACCTCGCAGGTGCATGCACTCTTCTGTCCAACCTCTCTAGACAGAAATACAGCCCTACAAGCACATTGGTTTTAGCTCTCCAAAACACATGTAAGACTTCTGATCTACAAAAATCAAGGTAGTAAGTTTGCATTGGTTGACTAAGTTTTTCCCTGCTTCTAATAACTCTTAAGCAGCTATTCCATTATATTCTATGATTATCTCCTCTGTCAAAACTGTGTGTATGCATGAAAGACAGAGACAGAGAGACAGAGAGAAAGACAGACAGTTCTGCAACCTTATATAAAAGCCGAGTTTTCCTAGATTTTTAAACCAACAGAGGAACTGGGTATAAAAAGACAAGCAAACCCTCTGCCACCGGGGTCAATGAAGGGACGACTAAATGGATGTGGGTATCTGGGAACTAAAAATAATGCTATCATTTTTTTATGGAAATCTACTGCTTATTTTGTAATTTAATATAAAGGGCCATTTTTACTTTTAATTTTATTGAATTTTATTTCAGATTTGAGCCTTCTGATGTAATTTGAATATTAAAGTTGCATAAATAAGTTGTCAACAACTAGAAGAGTAAAGCAGAGCTGCTTTTAACATCTCTATCCAGACAATAGAAGTAATCCTTACCGAGTTATTTTTTTGGTAGGCTTTATCCGTCTTTTTCTCTTCTCAACTCTCTGTATTCGTCTACCTTAAATGATCACTATCCCACTCTACTTCTGTGTAATCAACTGATTTTACTTCATATATTTGATAGGTAACATGTGGGATATGGAATTTTTTTGGCATTTGCCTTGTTTCATTTAATATTTTTCAGTGCCATACATATTGACATAAATGACAAGAGCTTATTCATATTAAATAAGAATAACATTCTGCTGTATTATGCCACATTTTCTTTATCAATTCTCCTGGTGCAGAGCACCTGACTTGATCCCATATTTTGGTTGATTCAGAAAGGACTGCAATGAATACATGTAGTCAGTTGCCTTTTTACTATACTGATTTCACTTATTTGGATATATGCCCAGTGGTGGGAAGCTTTTGCTGAGTTTGACCTGTACAGATACTGGCAATTATTCTTCATACAAATGGATGCTGAATTATTCCTGAATTTTTTCTATTGATGAGTCAGGAAGCAGGGAAAGGTGAATCAACGATGAGCTCCCCTGAAGGACTGAGAGACATCTCTCAATTTTGACTAAACACACCTCAGATGATCCTTGTTCCCGTTAGCCTTCAGCTGCTGACCTTGATACAGTGATCTGTACTGAGTCAGACTAGTTAACTGCCAAATCCGAGCAATGTTCACATTAGGTAATTCTTCTCATCTCTCTCTCTTATCAATCTTCAGACAGGGCACAACAGAGGGCTAAAATTCCTCATGCTCCCTGACCCATCTCCCCAGGCATGTTCATGTTATAGCTAAAACCCAACATCGTCCCACTTGTATGTAGACATTGGGTTGTTAGGATCACTTCAATGGCTTATTGTTTGTCTTTATCCTATTCTTACTTTGAATAAAATGCAGGAAAATCTATCTTCCTGCCTGTTTCTCACATTTGACACTGTACTTTTCTGGTCAGTCGCTTCCTACACTCTTCCTGATCTATATGCTTGATATAATCATTCTGCTATGCTCACACTTATCCTTGCTCAACAAGGGATCCAGAGTTCTGTGTTACAACAGCCAGCATGTTTAGAACCATAGGGCTGCCAGCAGCTTCTGTAACCAGACAATTAGCAAATCTGGTACTCAAGGACTTTCATAGACATCTATGTTCGAGACACTGCCCTGATTCAGTCTGACATCTCAGACTAATAATTGTTCAAGGCATCACAATACCTGCTTACATAGGTTCTCTTTGCAAAATAACTTATTAAAGATGATTTTTTATCTCATCAGGCTACAGAGGAAACATTGATAAAAGCATTGAAATGAGTTGTGATCTGTCTCTGCCACATATTGGGCCGAGGAGTTGAATGATTGTCAATGTAGGTTGCCCTGTCAATTACAGGGCCATTCTACAAACTTCGTTCAGAAGAATAGCACGTGCATAATTTTATCTTATAAGGCTGTCAGTAGTATATACTGCTATTTAGCTTAGAAAAGTAAGTAAATATAGTGAAATATGTTTATCATTGTCTCTTTTGCAATGTAACCATGGAAAATATCACCTGAAACCCATTGCCACAGTTGTACTCTTAACTGATGCTTCACAGCAAAGAGACTGTGCTTTCTAAACAAACCAATTAACATCGTAAGAAAATCCCAAATCTTAAAGGCAATTACATGTGTTGTGTTTGCACTACATGTTGTTCTTCGAAAACAATCTCATGTTCAATTGGCTGCATCAAAAACTGCAACAGAATCCTTAAATTGCTTTTTAATGGCAGTGAAGCCTTTGAATACAAGCTGAAAAAGAAAGCTCTCTGTAGTATCCACATTCTCTTGATCATAATGCTTGCATGGAAATCCAGCAATTGAGGTGATTCAGAATGGCTTGGGGTTATGCAATACATTCCTTTTTGCACTTAAATAATTAAAAATTTTCAAATACCAGTTTATTGAAGGTGGTCAGATATTTCACCATATTTAGAGATACATCAAGACAGGTCCCTTCAGTCACTGGAAGAGACTCATAACTGACTGAGGTAATGATCCCTTGAAACTGGCTTAGTAAACGGTTATTACCCATTTTCACTTTCGAGGTAAATATAGAGAAAGAGGGGCAAAGTATGTATAAATATATTAGTTTTGTGTGAATCACTATGGATAAAACTCTTGATACTAACAATCAAATGGAAGAAGGTTTTATTTTGGCTCACAGTTTCAGAGGTTTTGATTCATTCTGATGGGAAAGGCAAAGAAAAACAGGCCATATGTTGGTCAAGAAGCAGATAGAGGCAGAATAGAAGGGCCATAACAGGAGAAAGGTAAAGAAGATTACAGCCCCTAATTATAATCCAAACATGTGGAAAGTAGAAAGTAGAGGCAGGTGGATCAGGAGTTGAAGGCCAGTCATATATTAATGTACACACAGACAGTTTGAGTCCAGCATGCTGTACATGAGACCCTGTCTCAAAATCAAACAAAATCTAACAACAACAACAACAACAACAACAAAACAAACAAACAAACAAAGACAGCAGGATCACAGCAGGAAAGGTTTATGGCAACACACAGTACCCTAAAGCATTCCTGATTGATCCAATCTCTCAAGCAGCCTCTGCCTCCATAGATTCATTAACTCTCATATCCTGCACAAATTTGAATCAATGCATGGATTAAACCAACTATATCAAAGTCCAGATGATCTAATGGTGTTGTAAATGCTATTGTAGACACAATCAGAGTTGTGTTTCATTAATCTCTTGGGTAAATCTTAATCCCAATCATGTTGTTCAGACTTAACCTTCACAAAAAGTCTTAGAAGTGGTTGACTTAGGTGATTAGCTAAAACTGATTTGAAAGAACAGATTTCAGTCTCTTGAAGCAAGGATGCTAATTTTTCGTTCCCATCACTCTTATTTATATTATTACCTAGTTTATTAAGGACAGAATCTAGATTTAAGACAGAATTTGAGCACTTATTTACCAGGCAAAACAAAACCATTTCACAATTAATGCTATGCTGAAAATAATCTTGATACATAGGTAAAATTATTATCTTTCCTTAAAATGTTATCTCACTTATGTTTTCAGTAGAAAATTGAGAAGCAACAAAATATAAAGAGCAGAGTCTAAGCATTTCTAGGTAAATTTGCATAGGTGTGAGTGTCTGTATCTTTAATCCCATATGGTAAGTGAGTCAGGAGGATATTTGCATAGATTTTTTTCAATGTAGTGTCTTTAATCATAAAACATGAAGAAGAGCTCTAGTAGATAGAACAAATAGTATATCCTCCTGCTAGTGAGAAAGATTTATTTGAACTTCGACAGAAAAACACGTGATTATAACACAGAATTCTAATTTACTATCCCTGTTTTTACTCAGGATTGTTGTACTCAAATGGAAGTTTGTAGTTTCTGCATGTCGGTATAATAACACAACATTAAGTTGTCCTTGTAGAATAAAGATCATAAAGATGTTGACATTTGATGAAGTTTATAAAACTACAAGACTATGTTCAATCTTTTTTACTGAGGAATAGGTCCAAGAAGAATCAAGCCCCCTCGCTGAATAGAGTTGCTGGGCATTTTGTTTTCAGGCATTCCAGGCATTAGCACTCACACCAAAGGGAAAGATATGGTTTAAGTTCTTTGGACTATAAGCCATTGAAAGTGACTGAGAATTGTTTGCCATGCAATGTTTCCTGGGCAGATAATCAGTCCTGATTATCTCTCCTGCTTTAGTGTCCCTGCCAAAAGCCAAGGTTAATGGAAGAATCTAGCCTTGAAGGAACACAAATCTTGACCAAGAAAAATAATTTACTGAGTTACACACAGGGAAATCTACTGTTGACAATATGCCTTGAGAATGAATTCACTGAGGCTCCAGACTGCTCATTGGGACTATGTGCATGAAGATTCCACAAAAGATTCCCATCAGCAACCCTATTAGTCTATGTAAAATGAGACTCATAAAGTGCTATTATCTTTGAGGAAAAAAATGGTTTACATTTCTCTATAACTAAATTTCCTATAACCAGAAAGTGTAGGTGAAACAGGGCACAGAAAAACAAATGCATATAGGTTTTCTTCTGTGTAGATTACAATGTAGGGTGATGGGGCCATCAGGCCTGACTCTCCACAAGTCTCCACATGTGTCTTGAGCAAGGTGGCATCTTCTCATCAAGGTCTCTTATTTTTAAAATGCAGATGATAATATCTACCCTACATATTAGAACACAAACATAGCACCTGTATGAAGCAGGCCATGATGAGTTAGCTCAATCCTGTTTTTGGAGTATTTTAGAAGACTTTTGATCCAAGCTCATAATTAAGATTGAATAAATTTTTGTAGAATTGTTTTCTTTTTTGACTAAATTAATGTCCACAGAAAGTAATACACATTCAGAATTCTGTGAAAACATGATACATTTGACATTCTCTAAGATAATATACCAGTTTTATATACCTCAAGAAAACTCACTTAGAATAAATATTAGGTTAATATTTGTACCATTCTGGAAAAAAACCTTAAACAGTTGTTATTAAAATAGCAGCCTAATTATTTTGGAATTAAAAAAACTACAACTCATGTTCTCACTGTCACTCTCAACATCCGGTAATTTTAAAGGTAGAAAACTGTAGAGTTTGAGTGAAATCCTGAGTAAATGCATGTGTTACCACAAGCAGAGTAATGTCAAGGACTTCCGTGCTTCAGCCTTGTGGGAATGGCAAAACTTTTCCTAGGTTCAGAGGGACTGACTGAAAATCCTCCTTCTGCAAGGAAGACTGAAGTGTGGAAACTTCAGTCCTTCTTAGAAAGAGGAATAAAATAACACATGGAAGGAGTTACAGAGACAAAATGTGGAGCAGAGACTGAAGGGCTGACCATACAGAGACTGCCCCACCTGCAGATTCATCCCATATACAGTCATCAAACCCAGACACTATTGTGGATGCCAACAAGTGCTTGTTGACAGAAGCCTGTTATAGCTGTCTCCTGAGAGGCTCTACCAGTGCCTGACAAATACAGAAGTAGAAGCTCACAGCCAACCACTGAACTGAGCACAGGGTCCCCAATGGAGGGGCTAGAGAAAGGACCCAAGGAGCAGAAGGTTTTGTAGCCCCATAGGAGGATCTATGAACTAATCAGTATCCTCAGAGTTCCCAGGGACTAAACCACCAACCAAAGAGTACACAACGTGGGACTCATGGCTCCAGCTGCATATGTAGCAGAGGATGGCCTTGTTGGTCATCAATGGGAGGAGAGACCCTTGATCCTGTGAAGGCTCTATGCTCCAGTATAGGGGAATGCCCGGGCCAGAAACAGGAGTGCGTGGGTTGTTTAGCTGGGGGAATGGGGCAGGGATGGGGGGTTTCCAGGGGAAACCAGGAAAGGGGATAACATTTTAAATGTAAATAAAGAAAATATCTAATAAAAAAATCCTTCTTCTGGTCCATGTGTTTATATTGAGAGATGTGTTTCCATTTTAGAAGACAGACCATCCAATACCAGCATTTCTCTGTCAGTGTATCAATCCTTTCTTCATTCCCTTGCTGTCCTATTCCAGGTTCCAGGACCCCAGTGATTCAAGGGTGTGATAGAAAACGGGAAAGGTTTTTGCATTTATGTTCTAAATCTATTCCTCAGGAGAAAAAATTATTTCAAATCTTCTAGATTCGAAAGAAATGACATTATCAATTGTCTCCCTATTAATCTAAAAAACAGAAGACATACAAACAACCACAGAGGCTCTAAAAGATGCTTGAACACAGAGAAAACCTTCCTGCAGATTATGTCAAGAAGTTGTTTACATGTGGAAGGGAAGGATTTAACTAATATCAGTGCACCTGAGAGGTTAATGTTCGGAGCTGAGAGCTGAGATCCTATCAACAGGCTGCTTCATAATTCCCTAAACCACTTAGTCCTACAAATTTACGTTGGGTAGCTCTTGCAAGCTACTAAATATATGCCCCAAAGGATTTTGTGGTGAATAATCTCTATTAATTTCTCCCTAAACTATAAAGATGACCATCATGGCAATAAAGAACCATCATTTCCCGAGACCTCGTGATATGCCAAGGTCCTTTCTAACCTCCACACGGTATGATTTCATTCAGTCATTCCAACAACTTGCCAACATGATTGATTTTGTTTTCTTGGTTTTGTAGGCAAGGAACCTGCAACTACAGAAGATCATATTGTGCACACACTTTGGTTACCTATATACAGTGATTTTCAAAAACAGTGCATCCATTGCCTTCAAGTGTTAGACGATGTGGGGAGAATCAATGTGCTCCAGACCATAGTGGCATAGACCTTCTGTGGAGCTGGGTAGTACAGGCTAGCAATGCATCTGAAAACTGCCATCAAGGGTCTAGTAAGAACTTAACCAGGTGTCTAATCATGCATGAGAGTGTGTACTATTCATTAGTTAGAATGGTCAGACTGAGCTTCAGGATGACCTAAGTTGTCCCAGTCTTTTGAGGCTATATTGACTCCTTTTTTTTCAAAAGACTTGGGTCTGAGTAATCAGTTAGACCTCTAATCCAGACCCTGCCTTGCCCTGGCAAAGCAGCAGATGGTGGCTCCATATGGGACAATCACATCCTCCCTTATCACACCTTAGTAATGGAAAGCCCGAGCAGATGGCCAGCAGCTGGGCCTTTTTTTTCCATCTAAGCAGTAGATTTCTGTTGAGGCTGTCACGGCTTCTGGCTCCCTGAAGCTTTCTGAACCCTGTTCTTTAGCCTATTGTTGATTTGAGCCTCTGAATTTTCAGTTTTCTCTCTGCATGGGTCATATTAAGAAGGCCTCTGTCCAGTGGAACCCAGGAATCCATTCTGTGAAGTCTAATTTCCAGAGAAGGTACGTTTTGAAACAAATTATAATTTTATCACTTTTATCACTACCCCCCCTACCTTTTATATGTTCCTTCAGTTTGGTTTCCTACCAGTTACTAGTTCTCTATTACTAGAGATTGCTTTCCTGACTTCTGTAATGAAAGGTTTACTTCACATATTCTCAATTAATTAAAAGTTCAATGTGTTAAGTAAAGTAAAGCAAAAATGAGGCATGTATGTGTGTGTGTATGTTTGAAATTCATTTACTCAAATACAATCCTACAAAGAAAACCCTGTGCATGTATGAAATCAAAAATCATGGAGGAAGAGGATGTTGTATTATAGATAATTTCTACAACATAGTAAACAAACTAATATCATTTAAAAAGCAATATGTCACACATGATAGTGTTATATCAAGTCCTATAATACTTATCACTTAATAAAAACACAATAAATCAGTGCCAAGTCTACCCAAGAAACATGATTTGTACTATTGGTATGGTTCTGTGGAAGGTATGTTAGATTGTCACTTTGCATAGTTCAAAAACAATTAAGCTCCAGAGGACTAAAGACCAAAACATCATGCTGTAACACAATGTAAAAGGTACAAATTACTAATGAAAAGATCAAAAGAAGTTCAAGCCTGAGTACACTGAATAATGTATACTATTTTAAAAATCTTGAGTAGTTAAGCAAGATAAAATAAGTCCTTTCACTTGAAGTTAGCAACACCCTCCTCACCACTCTAATTGAGGAAAGGAACCTAGTTTAAATTTCACTGTGCTGGCTAGTTTTGGGTCAACTTGACACAAGCTACAGTCATCAGAGAGGAGGGGGCAGCAATTGAGAAAGTGCCTCCATAGGGTCAGGCTGCAGGCAACCATGTAGAACATTTTCTTAATGACCGATTTTGGAGGGCCTAGTCCATTGTGGGTAGGACCACCTCTAGATGGTTGAGCTTGAGTTAATAAAAAAATCAGAGAAACAAGCCACTAACCAGCATTCCTCTAAGGCTTTTGGAACAGCTCCTGTCTCCAGGATCTCCCTGCTTCAGTTTTTTTTTTCCCACTTCTGCCACTGATAAGCAGTGATGTGAAAGTGTGAACCAAATAAATCCCCTCCTCCCTCTTTACTGTTGGTCACGGTACTTAATCATAGCAATAGTAACCCTAAGACATTCAGAATTGCAAAGAACAGGTATGAAAACTATGTATTCGTATATTGTGTATATTATGTAACATTATGCCAAAATTTGAAGCTACCCAAGAAGCTACCCATAGAGTTGGATGTCATTAAGTTAAATAGCATTTCAAAAGCACTCAGTCATGTATAATGACTTTATAATGTCACTTTTCCTGGGGAAATACCCAAGACTGTTAGGATTTCAGTGAGAACACAGCTTTCACATAATACGTACTAGCAGGATCATGTGATACACTAAACATATTTTGGAAACGTTTTATCCTTCATTATCGAAAAAGGTGAAGGAAGATGAGCATGGCTGCTTGCCATGTTTATCCTTGGGTCTATGTGTGCTTGAGTTTTTTTTTTTTTTTTAATAAGATTTCAGTGTGTGTGTGTGTGTGTGTGTGTAAGTTTTCAAAACTATAATTCAAAAGGGAATTACATGTAAAGACAAGCTGCCGTGCTGAAAGAATAGTCAAACTGAAAAAAATGTTTAATAAGATTTCTAATGCTAAGTTTTGGTTGGCTATTTTTTTTTTTACTATTTTCAGTTATGATATTTTTGCTGTTACTCTGTTAAGAAATCAATTCATTTCATTTAAAATCAGTGCTATTGGTGTTTTTCTGTCTCCATCATCTATAGTTATGACTCCTTACTGACAATGGGAATTTGAGTTGTACTTTTGTCTATCTCAGAGTTAGATTTTCATTTATTAGCCTAAAGCAACACAGTATGGGATCACAAACAGCTTAATTTTCCTCTTAAGATCGATGGTTGTAAATATTGTTTAAAACTTTTTCTTTTAGTAATATTTGCTGTAATGTATATTCTCTGAGCACTGCTTAGATTCATCCATATAATCTGTTTTTTATTATGTTCTTTAAAATTACTTTAAATTAATTACTCCAAATTCATATCATGATTTGTAGATTATTTAAAATAGTCTGCCTGATTTCCAAATATTTAAATACTTCCTAGGGATTTTAACTATGATAGATTTTAAGTCACTGTTTTGTTTGTGGCAAAGTGTACTCTGTACTATTTGTTAATTCGTATTTATGATGCTTTTTGTGACCCAGAATACAATTTTGATCATTGTGTTCCATAGACACTTTAATAAAATGTACATTTATTTGTTCTGACTGTAATTCAGTATATACATTGGTTATATAGATTGTACAGTTTTTATTTCTATGGAATTGTTTGTTTTATATTAATGATCATAAAAGGATTGTTAAAGTTTCCATGTTTGTCTCCATCTTCTCAATTTCTCTTTGTTCCATGTAATTAAACATTTGGGCTTTGATATACTTAAGTATTATTATGTCTCATTGATGAATTTATACTTTCATACTTAGTATAAAGCATCTTTTTTATGTGGATGATGACATTTGACTGAGACTTTATGATATAGGACTGCAAAGATTTCCCTCTACTTGTCTTTTAGTATCTTTTTCCTTCTATCTTTTTAATGTCCAATGAATGCATACATTTAAATATATTTACATCAGTAACATGTATGGAGTCTTGTCTTTTTAAAAGTCCAATATTCTAGCCTGTTTTTAACTATTATGCTTAGTCTATTTATACCTCACTTATATACTTCACACATGGATAGTTTTTAATCTATCTTACTGCACTGCCAGTTTGTTTGTACCAGGCAAGGGCTCCCTGCCTCCCTATTTGTTCTCATAGTATCATTACTTCTTTAGGGGTTCCAAGTTATCACCCATATACCACCGTAGAATGGCTACTACATTCATAGACACAATGTGAAGATTACTCTGGGTTCAGTATTTGCACGAAGATTCTATTCTGTAGCTGTTTCTTAGGGATAGAAACAGTCCTTTGAGGGTGCAGGGTGACACAAGAAGCTCACAAAACTCATAAGACCAGGAAAGTTGGCAAACTTAAAGGAGACACAGGGCTCATCTTCAAAGTCAATGCAAATAGCAAGTGGATGCTTCGAGGAAAAAAAGACCATAGGGTAGATAGATGTCTGCAACATCTATAGGGAATTTCAGTGAAATGGTTCTACAAGACAGTCATGTTGAAGGTGAGACTTTTCAGTCATTCAGCTACCTTTGTCTTGCCTGTTCTTGTGTAAGCAATCCTAATAAAGTCGTTAGTTCTGTCCTAGTTAATCTTGTCAACTTTATTAGATCTGAGGTCAAGTACAAGACACATCTGTGTAATTCATAAGGGTATTTTTGGAAGGATTAATTTCATAGGGAGACCCTCCCTCAGGGCGAAGAGTGTCTGCCCTCAGCAGCCCAGTCTGAAGGAAATGCAGTTGCTTTTTACCTGCCTGCCTGCCTGCCTGCCTGCCTTGCTAAGTCATCCATCTCTTCTATTCCTGCCCTGACTGTTGCATCTCTTTGGTGAGGTGTGAACCTGGATTCTCTGCCTCTTTGATTTGAACTGAAGACCTGTTACTCTCCAGATTGGGACTGATGAGGCCCTCATCCTTATGAACTGAGGAATTACCATGTTCTCAGCACTTCGAACATGCAGATGGTTATTGCCCAGCCTGACTTGTATGAGCCAATATAATAAATCCCTTCTGTAACGTATGTTCAGCCTAGGCATTCTGTTTTCCTGGGAAACCCTGGATGATACAGGTTCATTAAGCTGAACACAGACAGAGCTGTTTCTTTGACATATTGCTACACTCTCTGGTATGAATAAATCTTACTGTACATTTCCCCAGGAAAATGCACTCAGCGGGTTCTTCGTTCCAGAATGTATGTTTGGGTAAAACTCAAGGTATAGAGTAGTTTCTGTTAATCTAATGAAGTGGGTCATTGTAGAACTAGCAGAAGATGGTGAACTCTCTTTAATAAGTTTAGTACAGAAAGTAACACATATGGATAAGGGATTTTTAGAAAATGGAATACAGGAGGAAGCTTGGCAGGGGTATTTCTTATCAAGGGTCCTTAACTTTACTCTTTCAGAGTGGATTCCTGTAGCTTCCATTTGGGATTAAACTGTAGCTAGCCAAAAAGTCTATAAAAGTTAACAGAACATATTAAAAATATTCTTTTTGGACTCCCATATCCTTTTAACCAAAAATATGTGTTGACAGCTTAATGGATTTTTGAATGGGTTAAAAACAAATAGAAAAGATGACAAGTACATCAACCTGTTGGGCACAACATGGGGCTGGATTCCTATGTACTTTTCAGCTAATGTTATTCTTATAAGGAACACAAACATGAGCAATGGAGCAAGTACCACCAAGGATGGACCTAGGTGGAGGTTTGTCTACATTCCTGAACATGACTATCTGCCCAGCTCCCATCATGGTCCAGTCTTTTTCATACTTGCTAAATAATATCCAATAAAAGGGGACCAGAAAAAAGTAAAAACAAAAACAAAAAGAAAAAAAAAAAAGAAAACCTTTTGGCATACATGTAGATGTCAGGAAAAACAGTTATAAAGGGAAGTTGACAAAAATAATTTTGAGTAGCAATAGGTAATTGGACTTGTGCAGAGTATGTGACTGCTGTTATTTATTTTTATTACTCCACAGAGTTGTTTTGAAGCCTACAGAGTTACCATGTATGATAAACATAAACAGAACCAACATTTGCTATCACCATTACTGGCAACACTAGCCCTGTTAGGATGCTTTCACAGATCACAGAGGAACAGTGGTTGGTTTACAGTAAGCGCTACGGATGAAACTTGAACTAAATGCTTGTTATTGGAACTCTGTATTCTTTCAACACACTGTTATGCCAATTCTTCAGGGCAAATTTCCTCTTTTCTCACTTACTTCAAATAAAATCATAATGAAGAAAATAAAAGACAGTTTCCACCTGCCGAATAAAAATACTCATATAATAAAGTGACCATTCTAGTTACAAGACAGAAAATTAAAGGCTAATACTGTGTTTAACTTGGTGCTCATTATTCTTTTACTTATCAGATTTGCATTTTAAAATGACCTGTAATCTATATTGATAGGCAACAACACCTGAATGCAGAGTCTAGTCAAGCTTTATGTCCTAGACTTTAGTGGTGATGAACATTCAGTAGCATAACTAATTCATCAAGAAGGCTGATGCAGCTTTTGTGGGGGTCTCAGTAGCAGAAATGTCCTTTCTGGTCTCTGAACTCTCCATTGGGAGAAATGATGACAATCTCTAATTTCAAAGTCACTATAGTATAGAAAAAAAGAATCAAATCACTTCTAAAGGTGCTAGAGTTAATCCCTCAATGATGTTCACTCCTTTGCCTGAATTAGACATGCTTTGTTTAATATGACTTCAGTAGAATGCAACAGTTCTAAAAGCATCTTTGATATTTGAGGTACAGTTGTAAGGTCAGGACTCTAAACACAAGTATAGGACCATATTCTATGTATGGTTTCAGACTGAGAGTAAACAATAGATAATTCAAATTTATTTAATGATAACATACTTAAAAATAATAAATTCCCTTATACATTTTTGAATTACTGTGTTACGTTTCTTCTTTAAAATGAATACTATGCCAGATATTATTTTTATTAGATGTTTTCTTTATTTACATTGCAAATTTTATCCCATCCATAAACCTCCCTAGCCCATCCCCTCTCTACCTGCTCACTAACCCATCTGCTCCGGCTTCCCTGTTCTAGCATTCCCCTACACTGGTGCATCAAGCCTTCATGAAACCATGGGCCTCCCCTCTCACTGATGTCCCCACAAAGCTATCCTTTGCTACATATGTGGCTGGAGCCATGGGTCTCTCAATGTGTACTCTTTGATCGGTGGTATAGACCCTGTGAGCTCTGGGGATGCTGGTTGATTCATATTGTTGATTCTCCTATGGGGCTGCAAATCCCTTCAGCTCCTTGGGTTCTTTCTCTAGCTCCTCCATTGGGGACTTTGTGCACAGTCCAATGGATGACTGTGAGCATCCACCTATGTATTTATGAGGCACTGGCAGAGCCTCTCAGGAGACAGCTATATCAGGCACTTGTTGGCATCCACAATAGTGTCTGGGTTTGCTAACTGTGTATGGGATGCAGATAATATTTTTTAAGACTAGTAATTAGAAATTTAACACAGTTTGTTTTTATATTTTTTTAACAATCGAAAGACATGTTTTCAGAAGGCCTGGTGAAATAAGAATTGTAAGCGGACAGGAATAATACATGCGCCATGTTGCAATTAGAGCAGAATCTTCTGTCTGATGCGAACCTCAGAACAGAAAATAGCACATCCATGAGTGCACACGTTAGTAAGTGTGGCTATACTTAAGAGATTCCATTCTTTACAACCTCTATCCTACTCTAACCATGAATGTTCATAGTTCCTTTTGCTTCAATATATAGGGCTGCAGTCAC
>JADRCD010171322.1:0-11055 GCA_019843815.1 Montemys delectorum
GGGGGTGGGGTGGTTGTCGGTTGTTGTTGTTTAGGGAGGTTGGTGGCAGTTTGTTAGTAGCCAGAAACCAAAGGAAAGAAATTAGATTCAGGGATTTTCCTAATTCCTCTCTCCCCTTTATCCTTGTTTCTCTCCTATCTAGTATTAAGGGGTAAACCCAATGGGATAAAGGGTAGGAAAAAGAAGAACCCACAAAGCATCAAAGACCAGCTATAATCTGGTGTGGGGGTAAAAGGGTGGGGCAGTATGTTTGGATCTGAGGCTTTAAAGTGGACTCTGAGAGGCTCTGGGAGACCTGGTGACAGGGACTTGGCATTCCAAATCAATTCTGGTGACATGATCTGGGAGCTTGGCAATAGAAAAGATAGGGTCAGACCTTGGTCTCCAGCTGTTCAGCCCTGGAAGATTTGATTGGCACAGTCAGGGTGACAAAGGTCACTTCTTGTCTGAACATATAGCTGTCCAAGTATCATTTGATTCTGTCTGTGGAATTCTAGAACTTTCCAGGGAGCCCTGTGAGTGTTGTGGGCTTGCATCAAGGATCCTATTATTGTTTTGGCTAGAAAATCTTCATGGAGGAAAAAAAAAAACCTTTTAGAATATAAGATTCATGAGTAGATTTACCTATTTACCAACCATGTGCCAGCTATGGGACTCAGAGGTGAAAACTGAGAGTCAGTGGTGAACCTACCTGTGAAAGGTCAGAGAGAAATAACAAATCACGAAAACTCTCTGGTAGGGCAGACAGCAGTGTCAAGATGAGATTGGGGACAATGTAATAAGGCTGCAAAGGGATTCGGGGTGGGAGGCGCTGTGGAAGTTTAGGACAGTCTTGAATCTGACAAGCATGAACTTTCCAGGGAATGTGAAGCTGGTCTCTGAAGGCAAGCAGCCAAAGAAAGTCCTTCTGGGCAGCAGAGGTAAGGGCCTCAGGCAGGTGACCATTCCTGAGGATCTAGGATCCCAGATACCCCCTCATTCCCCACACAAGGGATCTCCCCAGCACTGCAGCACCATGGAGGTGTTATTCTCCTGTGTGTCTCTCAGGGGTTGGGACCGGGGCTGGAACTCAGGCCTGCAACCTCTCTCTCTCTCTAAGACCTCTTTGTTCCTTGGCTGGCCTCTTTGCTGACTCCCTTGCTAGCCTCTCCGGGGGCCACTGACCTGCGTCTCTGCAGGGACATTTCTGTTGAGCTTTGCTATTCTTACTTGGAGGCACGCCAGCCCCCCTGTAGCCCCCCTCACTTCCCTATCCCCTGCCCTCCCTGAACTCCCAACCGCTGTCCTGACCCTCGCCTTCAGGCAGACCCAATTCATGCTGAAAGAATGGGGGTCAGAGTTCAGTCCCCAAAAGCTGGGGGCTCTGGAGCAGCCTCAGGAGGACTCTTCAAGGCAGCTCTCCACAGTGGGGGCTGGGGCCACTGTGCTCTGCCTGGATAGTCTGAGAGTCAGCAAAGAGGACAAAGAGCCAGATTCCGAGGAAGAATGGCAGGCAGGCTGCACACTCTGCTTGGGTTGGAGGAATGGAAGGAGTGCTGGGCTAGGAGTCTTGAGGCAGGCAGCATCAGGCAGCAGTGTCTGGGGATCATGGTGTCTGAAGGTAGAACGGGACCCACAGGCAGCACTTATTGAGCTGTTACTTCATGTCAGGCGCCACAGCAAAAGCTTCACACATGTACTCGCTCTTTTGTCTAAGGAGACTGCAGACAAGGAAACCAAGGCTCCAACCGTGACATGCTGAGCTCAAGACCCCTCAGCTAAGAGACAAAGCTAGAAGGGGAGCTGGAGGGTGACAGGGAGCTGGCCCTAGACTCATGCTAGGTTACTGCACACATGGGGTGGTCCTGGAGCCCAGGTCCTGTTCTCAGGTCACACAGTGGAGCAGGGGTGGCCCTCATCTTTTCTCTGTCACCCATGATCTTAGAATCATGGGAGATTTCTGGCCAGCTGAATGCTAATGAGACCAACTCTAGTTGGGGCCAAAAGAGAGTGTGGTATTTCTGTTTCCAGCAGGGTCTTGTAATTTGAAGAAACTCTCAACCATTGGGAACCTCCATTTCTTCTTCTAAAAAACTACCCATCTGTCATGCTATTTCTGGAGGTGACATAACTAATAAATGTGTAGACAGGTGGTTGTCATCAGCCACTGTGATCCATGCCACTCTTATTCTTGGCCTCTACTCCAGGGGAGATGGGAGCCATAGATTCTTCTTTGAGTTGTTTCGTTGATTCATCAAATGTTTTCCCTCTAGATATACTCTGGCCCAAGCCTGCAATCCTTAGGAATTTGATATACCCATTTTATACAACAAGAAACTGAGGATTGAGGGAAATAGACTCACTCAAGATCACAGAGGAGTAATAGGGTTTGAATGTATGGTAGTCTTGGTGCAGGGCTCATAGGTGAGTCTGGGTCCAGTATCTACAATTACAGGAATAGAGAGGAAGAAGGAAGGCAGAGCAGCAAGTGACCGAGAGAACACAGGCCAGTGGGTGTGGTATGGGAGGAGGTGAGCTAGGAGACAATCTGCAGGCCAGTAAAGAGGAGCCTAGGGAAGCTACCACCCCTGCTGGAGGGGCATGACACCTCAGGGAAGGCAAACCACCCAGGTTCAGACATGACATTGCAGGGATGTTGCATGATGTCCACACAGGGTTTCCCTAAAACAGCGTACACTGATGGTGTCAAGATGTTTTCAGGGACTGGCATACAGCCCACATGTAGAATGCCTTTCTTTCTTCCTTCCTTCCTTCCTTCCTTCCTTCCTTCCTTCCTTCCTTCCTTTCTTTTTCTTTCTTTCCTTCTTTCTTCCTTTTTTTTTATTGGATATTTTCTTTATTTGCATTTCAAATGTTTTTCCCTTTCCAGGTCTCCCCTTCGGAAACCCTCTATCCCATTCCCCCCTCCTCCTGCCTCTATGAGGGTGCTCCCCTCCCTTCCCCCTGTCTTCCCATCCTGGCATTCCCCTACACTGGGGTATCGAACGCCCTCAGGACCAAGGACTCCTCTTCCCAGATGTCCAACAAGCCCATCCTCTGCAGCCAGCGCCCTGGGTCCCTCCATGTGTACTCTTTGAGTGCCTGTCTTTCATGCACAAAGTCTTAGTTCAATCTTCAGCATTGCAAAATAAATCCTCTTTCAATTTAGAATTCCAACTTCTCTTGGAGACTCAAATGATCTGGGAACTCAGGGCTGGCCTCCTCGCTAATATCCCCTGATAGACTGAGTCCTGCATTAGATGTAGATATTGTTGTCCTTACTAAGGCCCTAGCTCTACAGAATGTGAGCTTAACTTTGAGACCAGCTCTTTAAAGGTGAGGTGAGGTCTTTACCGTGGGTCCTAGTGGAGGACACTGTTGGCATTCTCTGGCATGGGGAAATTGGGGTCTAGGGAGATAGCTCAGTTGAAAAAGTACTTGCCATGTAAGTGTGAGACCTGAGTTCAGACCTCCAGCACCCACATTAAAACAACAAGAGCTGTACACGATGCCGCCGATGTACTCCCAATGCTTGGGATTTGAAGACAGATGGGTTCTTAGGACTTATTTTCTGACCAGCCTAGCTGAATTGGTGATATCCAAGTTTACTGAGAGATCCTCTCTCAAAAAAGGTAACTACACACACACACACACACACACACACACACACACTCACACACACACACATGAATGCACCTGTACACTCATGCATATACTAAGACGGTGAAAGGGAGAAAGAGAGAAAGAAGGAAAGGGAGGAAATTTGAACACAGAGACAGAAATAAAAAAAAAAATGTTGTGAACAGAAACAGGGAGAAAATAGCCATCAACAAGCCAGGTAGAGAGCCCAGCAACAGGTCCAGCTCAGGAGAAGCCAGTACTGACTCGACCTTACCTCGGACTTCAGCTTCCAGAACCTAAGTGTAAGCCACTCAGGTCACGGTATTTTTTCTTACAGCCCTAGCAATCAATATTCAACCCTTGGCAAGCCAAGTCTGGATGCCAGTCAAGGGACCTCTCTAGACTTCCTCCCCACCTCTCCAAGCTCTTCTGGTCCCTCTGGTCTTCTGTTGAGCAGTGGAGATGGAGACTGCCTTCTCACCCACTGAGAGGCAGGAGCTCTGAGGATGTGCTTAGCAAAACCTGATTCCCTGGAGCTACAGAACGAATTAGAAGAATCCACGTCTCCTTAGTTGATGGGCTGGCAGCAGGCCCGCCATGTTGGTGAAGTTTGAATCATCTATCGTTCAAGAAAGAGCAGATGCTCTTCAGTCTAAACTGGATTCCTGATGGCCTGCACCCTGTTGGGCTATAGCCAGATGGCATCAACATCACCTGAGAACATCTTAGAAACACAGAATCACAGGTCCTAGACGGAGCTGCTGTATGAGAATTCACATGTATTCCCCAGGATACCTGGATCATATTCAAGTGATCTATGACTATAGAATTGCACAGGGTTAGCAATACCTAAGTGCCTCCCTCAGAAACTATCCTGAAATGACTCTAGGGTTTGACTTAGACACCAGGTTTTGAAACTCTTTTCAATGATTGTGATACCCAGCCACATTTGAGAGCTTGCTCTACTGTAGGCATTTGTACCAGTTCCCCCTTCCCATCAGAAAAGCTTTGTAGCAAGTACCAAAGGGAGAATGGTATTCCAAGCAACCTGCCTCCTCTGTTGACACAGTATGTCTGGGAGAGACCTGTACATATGAGTCCTGACTAGCATATGGTCAGAGGCCCATCTGGCTGGGTTGGAAAAAGTTCTAGTGCTTGAACCAGAGCACACAAGTGCTAGGATGAGGTAACATGAAAAGTGAGCCAAAGCCTAAAGGCGCTAACTCACCCATAACTATCCTCATAACAAGATCCTATAACTATCCATGGCAGAGATGGGGCACATAGGCAGGTGCTTGGATGCCCTGTTACTACTCAAAGTTTATTCTGTCTCTTGGGGTCTAGAAAATGCTCCGTGAAAGGAGTTTTGTCCTGAGAGCATTGAGGTCATTTGAATCCCTCTTGTGAAATCTAAGATGTGCACAGTTCTGAGGAAGCTGGGGAAGACCAAGAGGGCATAGATGGATCTAAAGATGGTGGAATGGAAGACGTTCCTTCCTGAAAACCAACAAGTGACCTCAGGAAGATGAGAGGGAGGACCCTGCTCCCGAGGTCAGGTCTTCCTCCCATCCTATGGTCAATGGTCAGGGATCCTTAGCTGAGACTTTGGGGACTCAAATGTTACCTTCCACATACTTCTAACCACATTTTCCACAGCATCTTGGAGGATAGGGCCTAAGGAATTGTAAGAGAAGAGAAGAACATATACCTTGAAGTTCTGGGACCCCATGTTTGAGACTCAGCTCCTCATTAACCAGTTATGTGAATCTTTGGCTAGGCATAAAATCTCTCTGAGTCTGTGAGTTTGGGATGTGCTGATACTCACAGACCCACAGACACATAGGTCTGGGCTAGTCACATGAAAGAGTGTTTGTGTAACTATACCTAGAAACTACACCTGGAGAGATCTTCCTGCTCCATATGCTGATAAGGGCAATGCCTGTGTGATACACTCCATGCACACACATGTAACCATACATTATTGGTCCATGAATGCATGTTATGTACATGTATGCCCATGGTTTCCCCACTCAGGTCTCTCAGGGCCAGCTGTGTCTCAGAAATCTAAATTTTGCAGATTCTCCTAACCAGTATGATAGCCCATATTCAAACTTTAATATTACAATAAAACACTATGTGAATAGTCTCATGAGATTGGGCACAGAATAAATGGCTCTATGTCAATTCTGGTCTGATTTAATTTTCATTTCATTCCATTCCATTTGGGGCTTCAGAATTTTAGAAAAAGGTATGCATGCCTGTAATCACAATATTTGGGTAGGCCAAGGTAGGGGGATCACTGTTCAAGGCCAGTCAGGTCTATACAGCATGACTCTCTCCCAAAACAATTAGGGCTGGTAGGATGGCTCATCAGATAAAGATGTTTGCTGCTAAGCCTAATGATCTGAGTTCAAGCTCTGGAACCTACACGGTAGAAGAGTTGCCCTCTGATCTCTACGTGAGCACTATGACATGAGCATGCATGTACACACACATGTACACACACAGAGAGAGAGAGAGAGAGAGTAAATAAATATTAAAATGGTAATGGGTTAGGGAGATGGCTTAATTGGTACAGTGCTGTCATTCGAACATGAGGACCTGAGCTCCACCCTTGGCATTCACTCCTAAGCGCCCCCAAGTGCTGGAGTACAACCTTGTACCATCATCCCTGGACCACATGACTTTTACGTGTTTTGGTACAGAGGTAGAGTGCCCAGCTATCTCAGTTTGCCCAGGACCAGGGAAAATTCTGAGGATTTCAGTGGTAACATGAGAAAGTCTTAGGTAAATTGAGGCAAGGGATTGTCCTGTTTGTATGTCAGAGGACTATCTGAATGTGTCCCTTGATTTTCTTTATGTGTATACCTCTTCTTTGTGCCCTGGTGTGCACATCTGTGGGGGTATGCTGTTCACTGAGTGTGTCTGTATGTCACATGCCTCTTCTTGTCATTCTGGGCATCTGGTCCATCTGTGTGTCTTGGGTCCCCTGCCCTGGTTCTGTATCTCAGGCTCTGCATATTTATGTCTGCATGCTGTAGAACGGTCTCTTTGTATAAGTGGGTTTCTGCACATCACTGCTATTTCTCTCTCTCTCTCTCTCTCTCTCTCTCTCTCTCTCTCTCTCTCTCTCTGTGTGTGTGTGTGTGTGTGTGTGTGTGTGGTATAGTACTGAGGATACACTTTCTACTTCTGCCTATAAGCCTGCCCATAGCAGACCCAGGGTCTCTATAGGTGGTCCTGTGCAATTCAGTATGTCCTCGGCTCCTTTTCCACTCACAGTTCCCATCTCCACCCCTTTCTAAACCCTGCTCAGCCCTTGTTCAGCCCCAGGCCAGTGCCCTGCCCTTCAGTATCCCACTACCTCCCTTTACCTCAGATCTTTACATAGCTGGACGCATCAGGCTTTCCCTCTTGGTACCCTCCATGAGTGCTTGTCAGACAGACCTGTCTTCCCAGTGTCCTTGTCTTTTCCAGATTCACCTCAATCTCATTTGCTCTGCAAAGCTCCACTCCCACCCCTAGAATCGAGCGTTTCTCTCTCTGGCCTCTTGAAACCCTAGGTGGCTTGTTACCACAGATGGGCAGAGGCAGGGAAGAGAGGGCACTAGATTGTAGTGTCAAACAGTAGGAGTTCTCATGGCTGCTTTTCGGATGAGGGCTTTAAAGCTGAGAGGCTAAGATACCAGCCCAAGGTCTCACAGCTAAAAGGTAATGAAGCTGGTTTCAAATTCTAGACTCTTTCACCAGGATTATGACATCACTCCCTCTTGCGGGTATCTGTCTGCCTCATGGACCTACGGACCCTTGCATCCCGACACTACCTTCCTAGTGCTCAGTGCTGGCTTGGTACCTAATAGGCACTCCATAAAGGTTTCCCGGATGAATTTTTGCTCTTGAAAACCACCTTAGCTTTCATCAGTGTGATTTACACAAGTGCAGGGAATCTCTAGGCTGCACGGCTGGAGATGGGCTGACTATAATTTATCAGAAAATGCAGCGGCAGCTCCACTACTCCTTTTTAGCGCAAAAGGCAAAGATAAATTGATGATCAGCAGTCTGGTGTGAGAGGGCCTGTGGCAGTGGGCACCCACCCCAGGTAACAGCATACAGCTCAAATGCGGAGACCCTCCAACTGTCCCCCCATGTGGCTCTGACCATGCAGGCCCTTCCACCTGCTGCCCAAGGGTGGCCACAGCGGGGTCAGCTGCCTCTCATCGATTGCACCGCTCAGGTCGACAAATGGTGCCTTTGAAAGTCCATAAAAAAAAAAAAAGAGACACTCATTCATCCCTGATCAATCACCTCTTGCCGGCCCCTGAGAGGCACGTGTGGCCTTAGCACAAAGCAGGCTTGTCACTGGTGCTTGATCTCCGCAGCAGGATTAATGGCTTTTCAGATGTGACTACTGCCCACCTCCTTCCCCTCAGCCTGAGCCAGGCATCTCCAAACAATACTGAGGGACTGAAGAAGCCCCAAGCTCCCTGAGGCCCTCCTTAATCAAGATTGACGGATATGGGACGGAGCATCTATAGACACCCCCAGGCTCCCGTAGAAGCCTGAGCGTATTCCTCCTGGGACAGGCAGGCAGGGCAGCTGCATCGGCCTTCCCAGATGTCCAGGGGAATCCGTTCTCTTCTGATCACAGACACAGCTGGCAGAGCCCCTAAGAGGCCTACCTGAAGGATCTTAGGCTGGGAGATCAAAGGGCTCCAGCTCACGAAGGCTTTTTCCGGAGGACACTGGCTTGCTGCTCACTCTCCTCCTGGTGACAAGCTTGCCCTTTTCCCTTCCCAGGCTGCCTCTGCCTGGGCTGTGAGTGATGAAGGAAGGTTTTCTGGGTTATGAAGGTGATTGCATTAGTGCTGATAACTCCAGAATTAATCATCATAATAAGACCTGCCCGGGTGTGGATGGAGACTGATGGTGGCTCACATTCCGGCGGCACCTCGCTTCCCGCGGAGCTGCGCTGCCTGCGAGATCATGTCCTCATCTTCACAACTCCCCAGGGCCCTCCAGGATGTGAATATTGAATTAACATCCCTTTCTTATTCACGGGAGTGTTTGTAAATATGATTCATGGGCTGAACTGTTATCTCAGTAGAACACTCCAGAAACCCTTCTACCAGCCAGCAGCTCGAGGGCGGAAACAACCAGCTGCAATGGCAGCTCCCCACCATTCCCGTGACCCAGCAGTGACCATCTAGGGTTCAGTTCATCTAAGGGCGTTGGGTCTGGGCACAGCCCGTGTTCCACAGGACCCAAAGTAGACATCAAGAGGCTGTCTTACCTTTACACCAGAGGTCAGGCAGTTAATGAAGACATAATGAAAATGGCCCTAAGATAGACGGCTGACTCAGCCGGTCTGTAGTTCACAGGGGGTAGAGGATGGCCTCAGAGAACGTCCTCCTGACTCTCCACCTAGAGACAAATCTACACAGCCACAGCAACGAGGCATCTTGCCCTCAGTATGAGCACGCTACATGCAAGGTTCTGAGGGAAAGGCCTTGGGGGGCGGGGCAGTCAGCCCCCAACTCTTGTCCCGGAGCTCTGCTATTACTGTGCTTGGGTAGGTGAGCTAGTCTCGGCTTTAACCTCTACTTTGTGGATTCAGACGGCTGCTCTTTCTGTTAAGGCCACAGGATACTGGTGCTGCTGGGAAATGCTGCAGGTCGGCAGTGCATGCTGAAGTGTGTGCTGGCCTGAACTTGGGGATAGTTGGAGGGCTGAGCGGAACTCTCTCCCTGTACAGGTAAGGAAACTGAGGCCCCCACATGAGAAAGAACCTGCTTAAGAGCCCAGTCTAGCAGATGTCGCACCTACAGAGGTTTCTTCAACAGAAGTTAAAAATGAACTACCATAGACAAACAAGATGACTCAGCAGGTTAGAGTGCTTGCCACCTAGCCGGACTTCCTAAGTTTGAGCCCCGTGACCTGGAGGAGGAGAGAATTGATCCTTGAAAGCTGTCTGTGTGCACATATGCTTTATCTCTCTATCTCTATTTCTCTCTCATTTAATTTATTAACATAATGAAACATTTTTTTAAATGAACTATTAATTTTTTTCTATTTGCTCAAGCGGCTATCGCCATAGAGAACCAAGAGAGGGCTTTCCTCCCCTAGAAAGAGTGCAAGCTCGGGCTATAAGTGGGTTCTGCCAGGAGCCTAGAGCTGTGATGTTGTCCCTTGGTAGTCAAGCTACTGGGCCATCTGAGCTCCATCCTCAATCCAGGAGCTTTCCGTGGGAGACTATGTCCAGCTGCCCTGCATCACCCGTGGAGCCCAGGCAAGCCAGATCTTGCAGAGTATCCATCCAAAGTCCACCACAGGGCCTGGGAAGCCTGCAGGGGACTGGCCTTTCTTGGGCCTCCCAGTTTCAACACGGGCTTGTATAAGGCTATTCGAAGACTTGACTGTGGCTTCCCTGCCTAGAGCTCTTGTGCAGAAGCCAGCACCCGTGTCACATCCTCTCTCTGGCTTCCATGGCTGGGATGATCTATTTTACCCTTTCACATCCAATTTCCGCTTCAGCTTCCTCCTTAGACCACAGACAGCACATACTTCTTTTGCTTGGCATCTCTCTCCCCCATGTGCCTGGCAAAGCTCCCTTCCTATGATCCAGATTCCAGCTCGCAGATCCCCAACTCTGGAAATTTCTCTCATCTTCTTGTTGAACTACCCCCACGATGTTTATCTTAGGTAGGGCCCAAGTCTTGAGTATCTCTTGTATGCAGGGGATGGCACAGGGTGGGCACTAGGATGTCAGCAGCTGGATGGTGAGTGGCGAGTGGATTTTCCAGACAGGCTTGCCAGCTGGCCTCACATCTATGCATGTCCCTCCACACAGCAGCTGGTCTAGGACGGCTGCAAGCTTTCTTCCCTCCCCCAGGCCTTTGTCTGCACTACTCCGCAGGGCCAGGAGCCAGGGGTCTCTAGCAGATGGAGTAGATGGGAGTGGGAAGGAGAAGGGAGAGGTGGAGACTGAAGGCAATATACATCTGTAGCCTGTCTAATAAATGGAGCTCCTTGGGAGTCCGATGGGAGGCCCTATGATCTGACCAGCTTAGCAGGCCTTTATCTTCCCCTCTCCTGGGGGAATGGCGGGAGCTTTGTCTGAAGTCTTTGATCAGACTGTGTGTCCTTCCCCTACCATGAAAGGAAGCAAAAATAAGATCCCTGTGAGGAAGCAGCTGGCTTTGGGAGGTGGAGTAGATATTGAAGTGTGCCTGCCTTCACTGGAAGGTTCTTCTGGGCCTAGATAACTCCAGAACTGGTTGAGGAGAACTTTCCTTGTCCCCTGTCCCTTTTGCCTGCTTTGCAGTGCCATCATTATTGACTCTGACTCTACCTCACTGGAGAAGCTCTGAGGTCTCTTCATATCTGCCATGGGCATCGCAAGATGGGATGAGTCAGTTTTCCAAAGGAAGTGGGGGTTCCCCTGCCCTGCCCTGCCCT
>JADRCD010171325.1:0-22882 GCA_019843815.1 Montemys delectorum
CGAGATTGCTCTTAATGGATAAAAGTAACAATTAAACCTCAAGTTCTTCAGACCCTTGGTGAATTGACAAAATAAATTAGGTGTGACGTAAAGTTATACGTATTGTGGTGGATTTAATGAAAATGACCTGACAGCCTCATAGGAGTGGAAATATTTGAAAGGATTAGGACATGTGGCCTTGTTGGAGTAGGTGTGACTTTGTTAGAGGAAGTGTGTCACTCAGGGTTAGTTTGGGGGTTTTAAATGGTCAAGCCAGGCCCACTGGCTCATTGTGGATCCAGATACAGAACTCTCAGCTCCTTTCCAGCCTCAGGTCTGCCTGTGTGCCACTGTGCTTCCTGCCATGATGATAATAGACTAAACCCCTGAAACATAAGCCAGACCCAACTAAATGCTTTTCTTTATAAAGTTGCTGGTCATGGTGCCTCTTCACGGCAATAGAACACTGACTAAGATGTGTACCTTATATGTATGTGTGCTACTTTTTAAGGGAGTAAATACAGACCCCTTCAAAAGCGAAAAATTAAAAAAGAATAATAAAAAACTCCCATAAAGGGACTGCAATCCACTAAGACTAATTAGTAAATTTGAGCCCTCACATAACTATTGAAGCATCAGACATCTGTGTCCTCATTCATAATAGAGAGTCCCATGAGTACCACTTAAAATATTGAATTCTACACAAGATGAGAGCATGGAAACATGTGGGCATGCACCATTGACTTTTTTTTTTTTTACAATGGGGGGGTCTTTCTGCTGGGAACCCTTAAAGACAAACAAATAAACAAAAATCCCTGTTGTCATGGATTTCAAGCTTACTCTTTGGTGTCTCTTTGAACAACTGTAACAGAAAGATTTGTAAAGTGCTACAGGATTTCCTAGTGGTTGAGAAAAGGAGATACCCTTTGGCTATCGATCAGTTCACTTGTTCCACAATGAAGGGATAATAAATGTAGAGTGTGAATTTCATAACCAGTCAGGAAAGTGAAGCAAATACAGCCATGATTCTCAGGGAGATGGTTTGGAGAAGAGCCACCTTCAGCAGTGTTCAACAATGTACATGCCCCTGGCTCAACACTAGTCAGATATTTTTAACTCTCAAACTGTAGATCCTTAAAGATGTTTCAGGTCATACATAGAAACATCTTCCAAAGCCATGGAAAAGGAGCTGTACCCATAACCACTTAAACCAATTTCCCAGTTTAGATGGATATTGAGACACCAATATAGCTTGTGGGCTCAAATGCAAGTTATAATCCTGTGGCACTTAGCTCTCCTGGGTCAACATTTGTAGCTTTGAAGCTCCTCTAGGTCTAAAGGCCAAATGCAGTGGTTCATGAAATTCAATTTATACAGCCCTCCAAGGCAGCCTGGCTCAAATTACAGTCATATGTACCGTAGTGTTTCAGTTGATGGTGGATTGCGTGGTGGTTTAAAGAATGGCCCCCACATGCTAATGTTTGAATTTTTAGTCTCCAATTATTGGAACTGTTTGAGAAGGATTAGGAGGTGTGGCCTTGTTGAGGGAGGTGTGTCATTGGTGTCAAGCTTTGACATTTCAAAGGACTCATGCACTTCCCAGTGTGCTCTCTGCCTCCTGCTTCTGTGATGTGAGCTTTCAGCAGTTTCTCCAAGTGCCTACCACCATGAGAGCTCTTAACAGTTGCTCCAAATGCCCACCACCATGTCTTTACTCTGCCATCAAGCAATAAGCCCAATTAAACTCTTTCTTTTTTGCATTGTCCTGGTCATGATATCTTATCATATCAATAGAAAATATTGCACTAAGATTACATGTACCATATTGCCATTACTATATAGAAGTATGTACACAGTAGGGTACATCATTTATTTTTAAGTATATACTTGTAGTTTTACAACAAAATTGCCTAATGAGGCATTTTTCAGGACACATCTTTTATGCCCACTGTTAATTGACACATTATTATAATCAAAATAAAATATATTTTAATTTTAATTATTCAGAAGCCACTAATCACATTTCAGATGCTTAAATGCCATTTTGGAGTTTAAGTGTCATGACACTAATTTCAGTATTTAAATATTTGGGCTAGGAGCATCATAAACTTGAGGTCATCCTGGTCTACTTAGAGAATTCAATGTAGTCTGCATTATAGAGTGAGAAAGCTTATCTTGGTTTAAAAGAGGCAAGCATAAAAATTAACAAGGTGGTATAGAATTAGCTGCTTCTTCAGTGGCAAAGTACTGAGGAGAGTTTAGCTCAATCTTATTATCACACTGGTAAGTTCTCTCAGCTTCCTTCCAAGACCATATGGTGTCTGAGTGCATTCTAAGGCTGGATACTCACCATTAAAAATATGTGTACTTAGGGTTAAATTGTCATCATCAGTACACTACTTTCAGACAATTAAATCTGTGGGGTCTTGAGTTTGAATTAGTGAAATTCCAATGAGGGCTAACTCTCTGGGGAGCAAGGACTGAATAGGGCAGCCTTTGAGAAAGTTCAACAGGTAAAGACCCTAGCTATCATATCTGATGACTTGAGTTTGATCCCCAATGCCCACTTGGTGGAAGGAGACAATAGACTCCCCACAGGCTGTTCTTTGATCTCCATATGTATAGTGTGTCAAGTGCATTCACCTACACAAACACAACAAACAAACAAACAAATGTAAACTAAAGCACTGAAGGAAAAAAAAAACAAGTTTCTCTACAACCACAAAGTAGATGCAAAACCTAATTACACTAATTATATAATTGTACTCTATCTTAGAAATGATCTAAGCCTTACGTAATCGAAGGCTGGTGGAATAAACCATTGGTGGCCATTGCCATTTGTCAGAGAACTTAAGAGAATGCTAATGCAAGTAAGAAAGCATGGCAAATTAGCTGTTTTTTTCTTTACTTGTCCACAGTGTATTCTGTTTCTGCATATGGGTGTCATTAATGCATACTGAATATCTCCCTTTTGTTTTAGTTGAGATTTATTGCTTTTCTCCATTGTTTACTGGCTCATCTGAAATGAAAACTGTCAATAAAGAAATGTGTGTTTCACAAGTTGCATAGCTCATTGTGGCTATTGGTATTATTTCTTCTTATATCTTTATTTTTAAATTGGCAAGTAAGAATTACATGTATAATATATAGTGTAACTATGAAAGATGAATTGTGGAATGGTTAAATTAAGTTAATTAGTGTACACTTTACTTCACATACTTGTGGTTAGTGGTGCATTTAGTTAACAAATGAAAGAAATAGGACAGCATTTTATTTCTTATCTTATCATTAGTGAAATCACCATGTATTTTCATTAGAGAATTACTTTGCAAAGTCCTAAGAAGGAATTTCAGCAATAATAATTAACTTAACCTCAGATTTCTTTTTTAGTAAATAGTCTAGAATCACATAAACACAAAGGAAATCTCACTGGAGTGTAAATCCCTGTCATCCTACCCTGGACACCAGTACTTTGATTGTAGAAGTGGTAAATTTGGTTTGTTGACTAGGAGATTTCATGCTAAAATACAACTCATAGGATTAAAAGTTAGAGGCCCGGGGGCTATACTTCACATGTGGGATATCCTCAGGCATTGGGAGCCTGGTACTGCCAGCACATTAGCAAAACATTACAAAATACAGGAGCAGCTTTCTTTTTAACCACAAACTCTTCTTGAGTGTCAGCTTACTTAGCATGCAGCAGAGGATTTACCAGGAAGACATGACAATGAAAAAGTCATATTCAGTATTTGCCTCTTGGATAATGAGAACATGTGTACTGAAAAATGGCTCGGACACAGTTATTCTAGGTGTCAGAAATCTGCGGAAAGGGGTGCTGAAATCTTCCTCTATCAGATAAGGCACTGAGGAATTCTTTTTTTTTTCTCCTGAGACAGGGTTTCTCTGTGTAGCCCTGGCTGTCCTGGAACTCACTTTTAAGACCAGGCTGGCCTTGAACTCAGAAATCCAACTGCCTCTGCCTCCCAAGTGCTGGGATTAAAGGCGTATGCCGCCACTGCCCAGCTCTTTTTTTTTTTTTGAGGAATTCTTGAAGCAATCTCATTTTCATTTTTTTTTGAACTGATAATAAACATAAAAATCGGCTGCCATCTTCTATTTTGATAAAAACTCACTTTTAGCATCTTGTTAAGATTTATACCTGAAAGTCAACACATTATTCTTGTGCATGTGTGTTTGGTATGTACATGTGCATGTGAGGGTCCTATTACTCAAAGAAGTCTATAAGGTAATCACTTCAATTAACAGGAAAGGGAGGTTCTTGTCAGCATGCCTTATTAGACTAAGTTCTTATATGTTATTTGAGTTGGTTAGGAAATGAAGAAATTCCTTAATTAATGCTTTTAGAATATACACAAATTTACTTTAGATTATTTCATTTTATAGAAATAAATATCAACTTTGAGACATTTAAGACCAGAAAAGGAAACATGTTATTTTATTTATCATTGCATAGTCAAGTTCCCTCAAACTTGCTGGCTGAAGGCAACATCTATTATGATTGTAAGGGTTTTATGAACCGGGCTTTACTTGGCCATTCTGCCAGGCGATTAGGGTTCAAGGTCATTAATAAAGTAGTTACTGAGATTTTAGTCAAGATTGCAGCCACTCAAGGCTTGACACGGCCAGTACCCTTGCTTACAATCATACTCAAGAGATCATTGATGAAATTCCTCAATTCCCTCTTCTCACATAGGATAGATACCTATAAGAAAGTCTTACTACTCTAACAACATAATATTATAGCAACCTTTTCCCAGAGTATACAGTCTTAGAGAAAGGACATGAGGAGGAGGAAGTCACCAGGTTGTTAATGACATTTCCATAGAAATAACACAGCATCAGTTTTTGCCTTACTGACCACATCAATTATGTTACTAATTGTGGTAATATAAGATAGGGGGACATATAGGACATGACGATGAGAGTTACTAGGCCCACAGTGGTGAATATCCAGCCCGGAGAAAGAATCTTAAAGAAATGTGACTTCAGTAGATGTGGGTGGTCTGAACTGTTTAGCAATAGAAGTTGAGGTTAAGAAATTTTGAGTCAGGGTTGGAGACATGGCTCAGTGGCTAATAGCACTTGATGCTCTTGCTGAGGGCTCAGATTCAATTCCAAGCAACCTCATCACAACTGTAATACACAACTGCTTGTAACACCTATCCCGGGGGATTTAAACCCATATCTGGCCTTCGTAGGCACCTGTATGCACAATACATGGACCTCAATGTAAGCACTCATACATATACATCAAATAAAAAAGTTAACTTTTTAGAAAAAGAAATTTAGAGTCATATTATGTTTTCTTTCATATTATCAATAAATATGTTTATGGACTGGAAATCTCTTGTGTACTTAATTATATTTATTTATCATGACATGTATATTTCTTCAGAAAAATAATATAAGAAATCATTATATCAATTCTTTTTGTTTGTTTGTTTGTTTGTTTGTTTTGTTTGTTTGTTTGTTTGTTTTTTTGAGACAAGGTTTCTCTCTATAGCCCTGGCTGTCCTGGAACTCACTCTGTAGACCAGGCTGGTTTCAAACTCAGAAATCTGCCTGCTTTTGCCTCCCAAGTACTGGGATTAAAGGTGTGTGCCATCACTGCCCACATTATATAAATTTTTCTTGGTATAGTGTTTAGGAAAGACACTGAATAATCTTTTTTTTTGAAAATATGCATAAAGAAGGTCCAGGACCTCCAAGTGTTCTGGAGTGTGCTTGCTGTCAGTAATAGCTTCATAGAAGCTTCAGTGGTCACTCCATGAGGCTGACAATAATACTTCAGTAGCCTTAGCGTTGAGCTCTTAGATTTCTTTCTAAAAATATATGCAATGTTTTTGCAGTAAGAAATTACATGAAGTAAAATACATGGTCTTGTTTCCACTACGTAGAAGTGTTCTCATTCATTTCCATGCTGGGTAATTGTGTGGACATCAGTTACAAGCATAGACATAATACACACGCAGGCATGGGCGGTCATCCTAGGCTTTATCTCGTCCTTTCATCTTTCACTGGATTGGCGGCAGTTCTTCGTCTGTGGGTTGAACAGCCGTTTCTCAGGGGTCACCTAAGACCGCCCGAAGACACAGACACTTCCATTATGATTCCTAACAGCAGCAAGATTACACTTATAGAGTAGCCACAAAATAAAGGGACTGCATTACAGGGACTGTCACAGCAATAGGAAGGTTGGGAAGCACTGCACTGGAGCGCGAACACTCATTTCTCATTGCCTGCGTTGCCTGGCATGACTCTAGAAAGAGACTCAGAGACCCATGCTCACTTTCAATGACCTTCCCCCTGTATGACAGAGTCCAGATTAAATGGTATCATTGTGTAGGAGATCAGACCAGTTTTGAGTCCACTCTGGGTTTCCAGGTCCCCTCCTTCTTCTCATGTCTCAACTTTATACAAATGGGATGTATGTTCTATGTGTATTGTTGGGAAGTTGTGAGAACTTGCTACTTCCTCTGGCTTAATGTACTTGCTGAGAAAACTACTCCAGTACAGGGGGACAAAACAGATCTTAGCTTTTCCCAGAAATGTATTTAATACTCCAAATAGAGTGTCTGTGCAAGTTTGAGGGCAAAAAATGAGCCTGTTATCAGTTCACCAAATGATGGACTAAGGCAAGCCGACAAACATACAAAAACAAACAACAACAACAAATAACTTGAGTTTGTCTGCCTCTGAAATGTGGAAATACTAGGAGGAAATTCTGCTAAGTCATTCGATTGATTTTGAAGGTAGGGCAACTTATCCAGCAATTACAAATTTGTCCTGAAAATAGTCATTTTGCTTTCTTATTTACTACAGAATTGGCTTTGGGTTGAAGCATCTAAGGATATACTTGGATACAGAGGATGTTTTGGGATACTTGCAGTGGTCCAGGGAACAGGAAAGGATGGGAATTACTGACAGGAGGAACTGAAACTCTTCCTGGAAGTCTGTTTTCTGAGTTATATTTTAAAATTCCGATGTTGATGTATTGAGTAACATTCAGACTCAACCACTGAATTCCAGTGCAGAGATTTTTTTTTTCTTTTTTAGAACAATGACATGTCAGAAATATCTGGGAACAGGAGAGTCATAGATTGGAAAATCCCACCCACCCCTATGAAGAGGAAAACCCATTTAGACTGTTTGGGTTACATTTAATATCTGTGCTTTGGATATTTTCTGTGTATTTCCCAGCTGCTATGCATGTTGAACAATACACATTTGCAGTTCTCATCTTACTCACAACTGTAGAGCTAACAGTGGACAATAGATGGTATCACAGAGCAGTGCTGTCTCCCCCTCCCTCCCCCCCCCCCCATCTCATCAAAGTTCTCAGCAGGGCGCTGGGAGATTGGAGCACCTTTCCTTTTGGAGAATTCAGATCAAATGAAGAGACGCTTTACCTGCCCTGAATGCTCTGCTTCTTAAAGCTTTCTTTAGTGACAAGATGCTGTCACTGAAGGACTTTTAAATTGTTTTCTCCAAGCAACTTCCAATGTGTAATTAGGCTTCAGCTAACAGGCTTTAGGTTAATTTAAGACAGATGGTTCTGCTGTAGCTGAGAGAGGATGCTGTTCTGGTCATATCTTATTTCATTGCAGATCTGTCCTCTGCCTTGTTGACGTAGTCACTGAGGTGACCCCAGCAGGCCTGTGTCCTTGTTTGAAAACACCCCAACCATCTGTCTAGGGTGAATAATCTTCACGTCACAGGCCCGAGTTCACATTTTCAGAGTTCATGCAACACTGATATGGATTTGAAACCTGGAATTTTATTATGAATTAATTAATAGCAATAGCTTTCATATATTAAAAACACACCTGCACCCACTGTAGCAGGGCAGGTACATAAATATCAGGGCTGAAATGGACCACAGGACAAAGACTATTCCACTCTAATGTGAATCAATGAAAGATCGGAGAGGGGTACCACAAACCCAAAGTAACCCAGATTTTAAAACTGAGACAAAAACCTCAACTTTCGATTTTGAGTCTTCTATTTGTTTCTCCTCCTTGTTCCCCCAAATGGAGTATATTTATGAATTAAACACTTTCAGGGTAAGAAATGGGGGTCAAAGGATTTAGTTGATATAAAAGGTGGGAATAATCATTTATTTATTGGTTAAAAATGCTGTCTCATGCTGCAGACAATAGAAAAAGAAAATTACTTTGTTGAATGACCAAAGGACACCAAAGGATACCTGCAAGCCATCTTGTTTTTCAGCTGCTTCCCATTTCCCTCCATTCCTTTGGCTTTACCATTATCTGTTGCTCTCCATCCCCGGCTTCACCACCATGCCTCACCTAGTCTTGGCTCACTACCTTTTCACTTCTCCTCCCTGGTCTTTCCCTCCAGTTCTCACATCCTGTTTTGGGTTTCAGTTTCTTCTCTATTCTGGCATCAACTATGTTATGATTGAGCGAAAATCTGGAAACACCTAAGCAAGCTGTCTGAAGCCAGAGAGTGAGACAAGGTTGTCTCAAGGGGGATTATTTTCCCCCAATTATTTAACCATTAAAAAAAATCTCTCTTGTTCTGACAAATTAATTTAATCTGTATATTATGGTCTTTTAGTTAAACTCCCTCAGTTTTTCATTTCACTTGGAATATGTTTCCTGTGTTTACCTTCTTTTGAGAGAACAGAACAGAAAAAGCTGTTTTCCTGAGAAGGCTTTTACCCCCTGGTTGGAAAAGAGAAAGCTAGTACCTTAAGGTATTATTTTAAAAATTCACATTATAGGTTCACAAAACTATGCTTTATAGAAGTTGTTTTGAAAAATCTATATACTTTATTGGCCATTTCTGCTAGTGGAAAAAAAAACAATTTGAACCATCCTTTGAAATGCTCAGAGGTTCTACATACTTATTCTTAAAATACATAAAAATAAAAACTTTGGAGAAAAACATAATACAAGTGCTTGGGAAGATGTAAAAGACACTCAGAGTATATTTGATAAAGGGAAATAAAGTGAATAGCATTTGTTAGTTTAAAAACATCTCTAGATACAAAATAATGCAGAGAGTATCAAATATTTGTTATAATTGGTAGACTGGTTTGTCATTAGTCCTAGCAGCTTATGGGATGACAAAGATCTTAAGTGTTTATGGACATTAAGTGCCAGTACTATGTAGGTGAGAGCATCATCAATGAAAGAAATTGCAAATTGAGGACACATGGTATAAAAATAGAAGATAAAATGGTAAAGGACCCGCTTGAGTACATTTTGTTAAAAGTATATTGTAGTTTATGCTATTTTTACTGTTATTAGCTCTGCTTTACCAATATCTGTCATTGGAAATGGAATAAATGTTCTCTGTATACTGCTTAGGGCTGTTTTCGATAGGACTTTGTGTACACTGACTACCAGAGAGGGAGTTTCAGTTGAAGGCCAAAATAGAAATGGCACAGTTTACAATCTTGTTACATTCATTTTCAAAAGCAGTGTAATTGTCTCTTTGAAACTACAAAACAAAACATATTTTTACTATTTATTACTCAAACATGTTTGCCACTTTTATTCTCAAATGCTGCTAATAATTTAGGTTTCTAACTAGTGTACAGAAAAAAAATATTTCAGGCACAAAATGGAAGAATAAATGGTTTTGTTTGTTATGAGAACACTAAAGCTAATGGGAATAAGGCCCCACCCCCAATGGGCCCAGATGGAAGTTGAAAAATAAAATGATTGTGTAAAATGAAACTCAAGAAGGACCTGAAGGGAATGAGGAATGTGTCACCTGTGTGCCCTTACAAGGTTGGTGCTGTACCAGCTTGGAAAGGGACATTTTAATAGAGTTGACGCTTAGGTATTTCTTAAGTAGAAACATATCTTCTTGCTCCTCCATGGTCATAGTGATACCTTTGGTGATTTCCATCTGTGATTGATTTTAGGAAGCTCAAAACCGTGCATCACACGGTAGCCACATTTCTCGATTCAAGTCTTCAGTCAAGTGGACCATTATGGCAGTCCTGGGCCTTGGACACATTTGAAGTTTATGGAACTTATTTTAGCTTTATGAATTGCTTAGTGCGTGTAATAAATTTCATTTCAGTCTAATCACTAGCATATTTCTTTCTGCCTTAATGAACAAGCCTGCACATTTTAGTAACAAGAAATATTTCAGTCTTTTCTTTGAGAAGGTTCTAGAGGACCAAGGTGAAATTCCAGTTGTACAAACTTGAACTGCATTCTAGGTCGAATTTGTTCCTTGCCTTTCTTTGTGAGTTGGACAAGAGAGCTAACTTCTTAGTGTCTCATGTTATCATCTGTAATTGCATAAGTCTGAGTGAAAATCTAGTAAGATGCTACTTAAAAAGCAATGTCATAGTAACAGCATATAGCAGACGCTTCATAAATACCACTAGAGTTGGTTATGATGTGTGAGGCATCTATCTATACCTGCTCAGTGGTACCCAGTTTCCTTTATAAAATGAGTCAAGGTAGTTGTCTCCTTTCACTGACTGTATGTAGACTCTTTGATGGCATAGGCATGGATACTGTCTTACCTCATGACTGATCTCTAGTTGCTCCTAGCAGATACAAGAGCACTTAGCCCACAGAAATTCAGATATTTTTCAATGAATGACTGTTGTCAAATGAGAGTCTATGGATGAAAACCTTGATTTGACTTTTAAACATATAATCTGGGCAAGTTGGCATATGGATTTTTATAAAAATATGTCCTTTCTTTTTGTGAGTGCTCCATAGACTCAGTAATAGTGTCAGGTCTTGGGACCTCCCCTGAAGCTAGTTCCCACTTTGGGACTGTTGCTGGACTTTCTTTTCCTCAGGCTCCTCTCCATTTCCATCCCTGTAATTCTTTCAGACAAGAACTAAAAGAACAATTATGGATCAGAATTGTGACTGTAGGATGGCCCCCATCCCTTATTTGATGCCTTGTCTTCCTGCTGGAGGTGGGCTTGATAAGTTCCTTCTCCCTACTGTCAGGCATTTTGTCTAAGGTCCCTTCCTTTGAGTCCTGAGAGTCTCTCAGCTCCCTGGTCTCCGGTGCATTCTGGATGGTCCCCCCAATCTCCTACTACCTGAAGTTGCCTGTTTCTATTCTTTCTGCTGGCCCTTGGGGCTTCAGTCCTTTTCCTTCACCCAATACCAGATCAGGTTGCCTGTCCCCTCTCAAACCCCCCTCCCATCCATTTTCCCTTCTAGGTCCTTCCCTTCCCACTTCTGATTGCTTTCTCCTCCTTCTCAAGTGGGACTGAGGTGTCCCCATTTGGGCACTTCAGCTTGTTGAATGTTTAGAGTTCTATGGATTGATTTTTGGGTATTATGTACTTTGTTTCCTAATATCCACTTATTAGTGAGTAGATACCATGCATATCCTTTTGGGTCTGAGTTACCTCACTCAAAATGATATTTTCTAATTCCATCCGTTTGCCTGTAAAACTTAGGATGTCCTTGCTCTTAATAGCTGAATAGTATTCCATTGTGTAAATGAACCACATTTTATGTATACATTCATCTAGCATGACTGCACTCTGGAAGACCCAACAAGCTGCTGAAAGAATCAGATGCAGCCGGGTGGTGGTGGTGGCACACACCTTTAATCCCAGCACTTGGGAGACAGAGGTAGGTGGATTTCCGAGTTCGAGGCCAGCCTGGTCTACAGAGTGAGTTCCAGCCAGGGCTACACAAAGAAACCCTGTCTTGAAAAACCAAAAAAAAAAAAAAAAAGAATCAGATGCAGATATTTGTACCCAACCAATGGACAGAAGCTGCTGACCCCTGTTGTTGAATTAAGGAAGGCTGAAAGAAGCTGAGGAGAAGGGTGACCCTGTAGGAGGACCAGCAGTCTCAACTAATCTGGACTCCCAAGATCTCTCAAACATTGGACCTCCAAGCAGGCAGCATACACCAGCTGATGTGAGACACGCCCCCCCCCCCAACACATGTACAGTAGAGGATTTCCAGGTCTGTGTTCATGAGAGATGATGCACCTAACCTCAAGAGACTGGAGGCCCAGGGAGTTTAGAGGTCAGATGGAGTAGGGGTGGGGTGAGGACATCCACATGTAGACAGTGGAATGGGGAGGAGGTATGGGATGTGGAACAGTTGGAGGGTAGATGGGGAGGGATAAAATATGGAGTGTAAAAAAATAAATAAATTGATTAAAAATATGTCCTTTCCTAATATGTCTGTTGCCTACACAAAACAGAGAAGAATGGAGCAGTTTTGATGTGAGTTTAGCTGGGTGTGACAGCATCTGGATGGAGGGCCAAGTCTGGATGCTAACTTATCATAGGTCCTTAGCTCTCTGCACTCCTATTTCTAAGTTCCATAGAAGAAGAAGAGACTAGAGGTAACTGGAGTGATGTGAACGTGCTGTATACAGCTTTCTTACTCGGTTGTTACCATGACAGGAGATAGTTACAAGGCTGAGTGTGGCAAGATGAAAACAATGGGCAGTGCCTAAGGATGAGATGCAATCCTGAGTGGGAACCTGTCAGCTTAGTCCTAACACTCAGCCATACCACAGCCCCAGTGCAGAGTCTAATGATGTGCAAACTTCAAATAAATAAAAGACAAAAAGGCACTCTCAAAAGAAAAACCCTAAGTCATCAAACTCAACTATTTCAGATGATTCTGGACCATAAGCTCACCTACAACACCTATGGCATCTTTTCACCAGCAATTAAGAACATAGAGCTTGTTAGATAATTTTCTGATGGTGGATTTCTGTCAAGTGTTTCAGTAGAAGTGTTTTTATGTGGGTCCAGTAGACAGATACCAGCTCATCTCTTTAGCCCTTCTTTCTTTTGGGGACTGGTGTGGGAAAACGGGTGAATAGGCTACACTCACCTACGTCTCAGTGATTTCAGAAAGACAAACTGGTAGTTCATACCTTGCTGTTCTTTCCTGCAATGGGTACCTTGGGAAAAATAAGAGCATCACTGGTTATTATCAAGTTGCTTTCTATTAAAAATACCTCCAGGCCATGTTTTAAATTAGGCATGAGAATATTAAGGTGGGAAGTCTTAATTATAGTTAGAGCTCTAATTTGGAGATGAAATATTAACTTTTCCAGCTAACATAAATATTTGAACACTATTATCTTTAACAATGAATTTCCCAGAGTTTTTTTTTGTGACCTACTAATGGAAGTATTAACCACATCTATCACTAATAGTAGACAATAGATTTAAGGAAAGTATGGGATACTTGCAAAATTAGCACTTTGTAGCAGTTGATAGTAGCTCACTGAAATATTCCACTGAAACAAAGATATTTTGTTGATATACTCATATAGTAAGTAGGTATGTACTTATAATAATTATATGAGGAAAACAAAATGGTAAATATCTTAGAGTGCTACATAAGCTTGTAGTCATCTACTAGAACATATGGTACATTCAGGGTACATTGTGTAAACTCTGACAAGAACACTTTGATTCAAATAAACGAAGGAAAATCTTTCACCTTCTGGAACCAAATCCCCTAGAGACAGAATTTAAAATACAAATCACATAAAACACAAATCATTACTGGAAAAAAGCATATAATTTTCCTTCTTAGGTGTGTGGATGTGAAACAGCTGCCAGGGCTTCTTAATTATGGGTCCTCGGAGTCAAAATAGAAATGACAGACTTTCATTTTGATAGTACCATGCTGAGTGTTTATTTAGCAAGTATAGGTAATTATTCCAGTTCTTATTTGAAGATTTTTTTTCCAAAATGGTTGTATGTTGTTAGTAAAAGACTGTAATGTCAATACTCACTATTCCATGGTCTCCTACCTTTCCTTATTAGCAGTAGTATATTTGTGTGTGTGTGTGTGTGTGTGTGTGTGAGAGAGAGAGAGAGAGAGAGAGAGAGAGAGAGAGAGAGAGAGAGAGAGAGAGAGAGAGAGGATATTTTCCCAATTTAAAAAGTGATTTTTTTTCACCTACTGGTACAAAATTTCATATCAAGAGATGTATTAAATTGTTGATGGAAAACATTTTTTATATATATTTCAAGGCAGAGGTCCAAGAGCAAAATGTTCCAGTCATCAACTCAGTGGGTCACTTTTGAAGCTAAAAATTTATTTCCATTCTTCAGCTCTTTAATGTGAAACATTACAGCCATGGCCATGGTTCTAGAAGAAGATCATTAATTTACTGCAGGGAAGGGATGGTGGTACCTGCAGGCCATCTGGTGATCCTTGGCACTGGCTTTCTGACAGACCAAGGAATAAAGAAGGAGACCTAACCTTAATGTGATGTCTTTGTATTAAGATCATTACAGGGATGGTAAAATTAAAATTAGGTCCTTAGGATGGGTCTTAAAAATAATGATGCTACCTTTTTGAGAAGAGAAAATTGTGACAAGAATTAAAAGGACACAGAAGGAATATATGAAGACACTGGGAAAACACAGGTCATGTGAAAGCAGAGAACAATAGCCCAGCATGCTGGAAAACACCAAAAGGTAGAAGTCAGGGAAGAACTCTCCAACCTCACTAGTGAAAGCACAATGCCACTAGCTCTGATCTCAGATAACTAGCCCCCAGAACAAAACAACAGATTTCCAAAATCTTAAGCCACACAGTTTAGGAAATTTTAACAGAAGCTCTTGGCCAGGTTTAATAGAAATTACCATAAAATTAATAATTCTTAGTCATTATCACAAGATACCAGATGTCTCCTGGTAATACCACTTGGAAACCCATTGAAATGTTGAAAGGGCTTATGCTGGCTGTTAAGCTTGGTAATCATGTTAAACCATCATGATTTTACATAACTGCTCCACCCAAGTGCTTCCTGGGGCTTCTGATTTTCTCGGCTTTTATACTCACATGTGAATATCATCCATGTATCACATCAAAATTTATGAACTACAACTTCACCAGGGAGTATACAGGCCTGAGTCATAAATCTAATCAAAATCTTACCTCCAATTCTAACCAGTTCTAAAATGTCTGCTATCTTGGGATAGTATAGTTAGAGACATATGAAAACTGAAAACACAGCAGCAAGGATCAAGGTACATCCTCTGGAATGACACCACTTCATGTGGCTTTGCCTCTGCTCTTTCCACATCAGCCGCTCTGAGTTCAAAAGAGCTGAGAAAATTGCAGTATGTGGTGCCCCAGTGGCCATGTAATAACCTGTATTACTCTGCTCATTAAAAGATCATTTCTCCTCTTCCTTTCTATCAAGCATTAATGGGTAAGGAGCTTCCTTTGAAGTTAGCCAATGGAAGATACAAGACAGGCAAATGTACATCCCAGGCCCTGGCCTTCTCCTGACCTCACAGATCCAGCATATCAGACATGAGACACATTATTAATCCCTTACAGGCAAATCTGTGTCTAAGGGTATTAGCTAGGTTGCTAAGTGTCACACAGCTGTTCATTCCATTAGTAGCTGTAAAGCTGGCAAGTGTCTTCCTGAGAACTGACAACTCCCTATTAAGGTATGGAACTTTTTGCCTAGGCCTGGTGTGGTGGTTTGAATATGGTTGGCCCAGAAAGTGGCACTATTTGGAGGTGTGGCCATGTTGAAGTAGGTGTGGCCTTCCTGGAGGAAGTGTGCTACTGTCCAGGTGGGCTTTGAAGCTCTGCCCAGTGCAGAAAAGTTAGTCTTTTCCTAGTTGCCTTCAGATGAAGATGTAGAACTTGCAGCTCCTCCTGCACCATTCCTGCCTGGATGATGTCATGCTTCTGTCTTGATGATAGTAAACTGAGCCTCTGAACCTATAAGCCAATCCCAATTAAATGTTGTCCTTGCAAGGCTTACCTCCATCATGGTGCCTGTTCATAGTATTAAAACCCTAACATATCTGGGCTTGGTATTGTCTCTTTCCCTTTTCCATTTCCCTTAGGAAGCTATCTGGATCATGGATTCAGCTCCAATGATCTGTCCTCCTGGACTCCTGATCTCCTGCTGCCTTTTGCCTCCCTTTCTTTTTCTGTTGTATTCTCTATCTGACAAATTATGTGACTAGACCAAGATATGCATCCATAGGTCTTAAAGGTTTTGTCCTCTTGTTTGCTAATGTTATTTTCTTTCCTTTCTATGAATGGAAGAAGAAAATGTAAAAGACTGACCACTTGGGTAGGGAGATGAGACTGGGGTAGTAAATGCATCCCTACTTAAGAGAAGAATACAGAAACAGTAGATTGAGTGCAAGAGAACATGGGCTGGGCCCCAGTTAGGGAATGATACTTCCCTAAAGTTCTCACTTTTGAACTATTTCAATCTGCCCTCCGATATTAACATAGGACATGCCTAAAAGAGGAATAAGCAATTAACTGCCCTATACAAAGCATACATGAAGAAATGTTGAGTCTGATCTGAACTGCAATGCTCTATAACAGTTCCATACAGTTAAGAATGGGAAGAAAGGAAACATGAATAATTTGATAAATATTTGTCCAAATTTTTATAGGACATACTTTTTGGCCTGTACTTGAAAACAAGCATTTCTGATGATTCTTATTCTTGGCAAAGAATAAGAATCCTTCACCATACTTTTGAAGGACTAATTTGGAGACTAATACACCTTAATAACAGCAGTTCACACTTTGATTAAATGAATTTTAAGTCTTAAATATGAAGAAGCAGAAAACAAAAGGTTTAAGTTTTGTTGCAGGAAGCTGTCTAAAGCTAAGAATGAAGAAGCTATGTAAAAGATATTTAGTATGAAGAGATTTTACAGGGGATAGGACATAACCTCAATAAGATCATAGGACTAATATTTCATGAAGTACTTGAAGAAACCCACTGGGCTGTATTCATTCACTAACTCACCCATTCATTCATTCCCAAAATGTGCTATTGTGTGCCAAGCCCATAAAATGAACCATAGCATCAATATTTATGAAGAGTAGGTTAGCCACACTCCTGTCTGGCTGTTCTCTGGTGCCTTTGGCATTTGCCCCCTTCTGGTCTTTGAGCTTGTAGAATATGCATCTTTTCTGGACACTCACATGATTCAATTTGAGTCTTTGTCAGGCATTCCTTGAACAGGTACTGTAAGAAGGGTCATGCTTCCTTAACTCATACAATCTTGTCATTTCCTCCTCAAACCTCCCTGCTATTAATATCCCATAGCACTTCTCACGATTTAATATATTAAATATTATGTCTTTTTAAAAAAAGTATTTACTTACATTTCTAGAAGAACAAAACATTTGTGATTTTGTTGATTACTAATTTCTTTCAGACCAAACCCATACATTGTGCAATGAAAGAACAGACATGTAAAATCCTTCTCTATTACTGTGAAATCATCATGCTTTATATTGAGAGTTAGGATGGGATTAGGGATAGGAGTTCAGAGATTGATACTATTTCATAGAATCATCTTGGAGAACAAGTTGTTGGGTGTTTTTGTTTGTTTTTGTTTTTAACGTTCTGAGCATGTGTTCTGGGCTCTCAGCTTTGCCTGTTTACATAGACAGAATATAGTACTAGCAGCTAGGTTATTCAGATTAGACAGCATTGGTCAGATGACAATTCATGATGAAACACTAAGACCTTTTTTTGAGCTATTTTCCCCCACCCCTTGAGCTACTTTTTATTGGACATTTTTAATTTACATTTCAAATATTATCCCTTTTCCCCATTTACCCCCACCCAGAACCCCCCTTCACAAACCTCCTCTCCATGCTTCTATGAGGGTGTTCCCCCACCCATCCACCCACTCCTGCCACCATGCCCTGACATTTCTGTATACCAGGGCATCGAACCTTTACTCTCAGGACCAAGAGCCTCTCCTCCCATTAATGCCTGACAAAGCTATCCTCTGCTACCTAGGCGGCTGGAGCCATGGGTCCCTCCATGTGTACTCTTTAGTTGGTGGTTTAGTCCCTGGAAGCTCTGGGGGCTCTGGTTGGTTGATATTATTGTTCTTCCTATGGGGTTGCACCCCCGCTTCAGCTCCTTGGGTCCTTTCTCTAGCTCCTCCCTTGGGGATCCTGTGCTCAGACCAATGGTTGTCTGTGAGCGTCCATCTCAGTATTTGTCAAGCTCTGGCATAGCCTCTCAGGAGACAGCTATATCAGGTTCCTGTCAGACCCTTTGGATCTGTGGCCTAACCAGCAGAGGTGCATGCTAGGAGCAGCTTGAAGGGAATATTTACTTCTGACTCCAGTCAGAGATCACAACTTCCTGATCTACCAAGATATCAAAAATGCTAGCCAGAAACTTCTGTTACCATAGAGAAGCCTGACTTCCGATCATCCTTTTGGTAGATTATACTCTCTGACAATGATGGGCCAAAATCAACTCTCTTTCCTTAATATGCTTAAGATGTTAGTTAATAGGAATTTGGTACAGGCTAGCACTGTCCTCATACATTTCCTTTTATAAGTAAATTACATTCCATAAATTTGGCAAGTTACATTTAGCCTGTTGTAAACTACTCCATTGGTAAAGGCAACACTCTTAAGTACTCTTCCCCTGCTGGTCTCACCCCACTGGATCATAGACCATCATTCACAAATGTAGTTTTTCATAGGCAACAGAATGAGTATGTGTACCAGATATCCCTAAGAGAGTTCAGAGTCAGAGTTTAGGGTGGCTGTGATGGTTTGTATATGCTCGACCCAGGGAGTGACACTATTAAGAGGTATGGTATTGTTGGAGTAGGTGTGGCCTTGTAGGAGTAGATCTGTCACTGTGAGGGTGGGCTTTAAGATCCCTTCCCTAGTTGCCTGGAAGCTAGTCTTCTGGTAGCTGCCTACAGAACAAGAGGTGGAACTCTCAGCTCCTCCAACCCCATGTCTGACTGACTCACCATGTTGTCACCTTGTTGTTAGTGGACTGAACTTCTGAACCTGTAAGCCAGCCCCAATTAAATGTCCTTTGTAAGAGTTTCTTGGGTCATGGAATCTGTTCATAGCAATGAAACCCTAAGACAGAAATTGGTGCCACAAATAGGTCTGTGAATGGTCTGATTATGCTTTTGTTTGGAAGAATGTGGATTATGGGACTTTGGATTTGGAAAGCAATGGAATGCTTTAAGTGGGGCTTAATGGGCTATCCTAGTAGGAATATGGAAGACTTTTTTGATGAGGGTTTTTGAAGTTGGAGTTAACCAGAGCCTAGAATGCTATATGGGACAGAGCTGGAGAAGTGACAAAGCCATTTGGAGGATCCAAGAAGATCATGGATGGATCCCAAACATTGGAACTAGAAGCTGTGAAGTTGAGGTTGCCTCAGATGCCCCAAGATGTTAGAGATGTCAGAGCTCTGGGATACCTTCTGAAGAAAGCTAACAGGCAGTGGAACTAACCCAGGAGAAAGAATTTTGCTGCAGACAACAAAGATAAAAAAGGAGCTGGAGATCTGCAGACCACTTTGACATCAGATATGGAGGTGAAGAGTTTGGAGTTTGCCCAGCCGGCTTCCTGTCTTGCTTTGAGGATTACAGTTAAGTGATTGGAGGAATCTCAGAAGAGACCTTGAGGTCTGGACTTTTAACATTGTTGAGACTGCTATAGTCTGTGGGGACTTTAGAAGTTGTACTAAATTCAGGGTTTTTTTTTTTTTTTTTAATTTTATGCTATGGTTGGGTATGACCCTTAAAGACTCATGTGTTTGAACAAATCTTTGGGGGAAAAAGAGTGGAATGTAGTGGTTTGTATATGTTTGGCCCAGGGAGTAGCAGTATATTAAGAGGTGTGGCTTTATTGAGTAGGTGTGTTACTGTGGGTGTGGGCTTTAAGACCCTCACCCTAGCTGCCTAGAAGCCAGTATTCTGCTAGCAGCCTTGAGACCAAGAGGTGGAACTGTCAGGTCCTCCAGTTCTATGTCAGCTTTAATACTGCCATGCTCCTGCCTTGATGATAATGGACTGACTGTACTTCTAACCCTATAAGCCAGCCCCAATTAAATGTTGTCCTTTATAAGATTTGCTTTGTTCATGGTGTTTCTTCACAGCAATGAAGCTCTGACTAAGATAGAGTTTAGAAACTAGGCTGCTCTGGAACCACTTTGTTAGCTGACCAAACTGTGAACTGTTTCTTTGCTAAGAGGAAGTAATGACTAGTATAGCCATCTTTGAAGGCAGATCAATTGATGTTCATTAGGTTCTACATCTAAAGTCAGTGTGGTAATTAGTGTTAGTTAACTCCAGTAAACAGCTTATCTTATTGTGCCTGCTTTGGTAGTCTCTTCCTCTCACACTTCTAATAGAAAATATTCATAACATTTTTTTCACTGTTTGAGGTTTTGCATGCTTTGAGGTTTGCATGTTACACAAGCAAAATGAAAAGTTATAGTTTATATCAAAAGAGGGAGATTCTGAAACATTTGCCATCGACTAGATTTTACAAAGTTGCACTGGGGTTGGTGTACTCCATAAAGTCCTTCATTGAAAATTTAAGATTGAGGCTTCAAAATGTGTGCACTCTTCTTAAGACCATAATTGTGAAACTGGTAATGTGATTTTTTGGTTAAAATCATTATTCTTGTGTTTTAGTTCATTAGAGTTGACTTGAGAAGAATCCTCCAAATAGAAGGCAGATGGGAAGCTTCAAATGGCATAAAGCTTCCAGAGACTTCTGCAATGGTAATCCTTGAATGTGTTCAGCCTGGAGCATTTAACTATTATTGACTCCAAACACCCAGTTTCGAAAAACCAAATGCTATTTACTATAGTTATCACATAGTTTACAGGTTGTATATCTTGGGATAGAAATCTGGAAATCCTTGAGAGGAACATCTTCAACACAGCGAAGGCTGTGTAAGAACAAGGAAAAGACAGCAAAACTACTGCTCTCAAATAAACAGAAGGCAGGTAGAAAATCCATGGCATTTTACGAAAGTAATGAGGTCAGAGAATCTTCTGGAAGGAAAGGATTATGGGTCATGTCCATTCACGTTTCTTTTTTTTTTTTTCTTTTTTACAGAACACCTTTCTCTAAAGGAATAGTTGTTTAGCAAATTGAGGCATTACAAGACCAGCATCCAGAAAACTGAGTCATCTTGTTATTACTTAGATATACTTTATAGTCCTTAAGCATCAACTCAGCATCTAATCTACCATTAGAGAAACTTAAAAGGTAGCACTCAAGATTTTGTTGTAAATTAATCCAATAACAATAGGGATGTGCATTTGCTTGATACTCCCATAACTTTGTTCCAAAGGTAGTTATTTTCTCCAATTAATAAGTGAGGTGATTGATGCTTTAGGAGCTTAAGCAATTTGTTCAACAGGCATAGCTCTAAAGAACTAACAAAACTGGGATTCAAACCATGGTGACCCAACTCCAGATTCCACAGCTTGAACACTAATCATTAATTTCAGTGAACGTGGAAATATTTAACGACTTGCTGTTATAAGCAATAAAAGTCCTTCTAACATGTTTTTAATACTCACTGATGAATCCACAGCAAATACAAGAGAAAAGTCATCATGCGTTCTCTAAGCTTTCACTTCCACTGGAACATATACTGAAGCTATGATTTAGTGGAATGTGTCCAGAAAGAAACCGAAGTCTTCAAGCTTCAGTAAAAAAAATCCCAGAAAGTACCCACACTTCTTACCAGCAATAGCTAAGTGTAGCAACTTGATATTAACAGTTAATGTTCTGATCATATACTGAAAATAAGCCATTTTCTAAGCTCTTTTCATATGCTAAACATGTACAATACATGCATTAGGCATTCACAGCATCCCACTGAAGTTGGCATTCTTATCACAATTTTATAGGAGAAGGATTTAACATTCTCAACTCTGAGAGGCCCCACAGAATCTCTGTACTAGATTATTGTGGTTCCTTTTAGTAATCTTGAATAGTATCTGTTTTACTCTAAAGTTCTATCAACAATAGTTTTCTCAGTCAGATTGCACATTCAATATTTATGTCTGTGTGAATAACTTAGCATAAGCCAAGAATTTTCACATGCCAGCTTTATTTAAAACAATATTCCTATAGGGAAGGCAGAGTTGTTTTTAGATCTCAACAGATAAGAAAAACTGAAGCCAGAGAGGCTGTCATTGTCTGAGGATGCAGGTGACATTGAAGCAGAGAGATTGAAAAAATGAAGAGGGGGACTCTAACAGGGATGGGAGAAGTCAGTACAGAAGGAGGAAAGAAGGACAAGTAGCAGTGTATATATTATATGTTCTATCTATGTTAAGTAATTCTAAAGATTTTTTAATACTTACTGATGAATCCACAACAAATACAAGAGAAAATTCATCATTCCTCCTCTAAGCTTTCATTTCCACTGTAACATACACAGAAGCTACAATTTAATGGAACGTGTTCAGAAAGATCTATTCATACTACAAAGGTAGAAAAGTATTCAGGAATCTTGCCCATCTGTGGACAGATCAAACTATAGTAACTACTGGTCTGGCAAGATAGTTTCATTCATGCAATAGTGGTATGAATGGTATGGGAGTAACCAAATGTTTTTTGATTGGATTAAATAAAGTCTTCTCCTCAAGATGAAAATTATGTATGATATTGTTAATTTCATCAAAAACCTGTCACTGGTTAGGTGATAAGACTTTGGTGAGAACACAATATTATTATTCTGCTGAATAGACACAATAATAAACTACTTTTTAAGTTCTTATCTGTATGGCCATAGATTTGTGCCTCTCTCAACCCTCATCAAAGAAGTTTCCTTTTGTAATAGTGATTAATACAAAGGTCTACTACTTGTCAATGTGTAGAGATCATGGAGTGCTCAGCTCTAAATGTGACATCTATATCAAACTGTCCCTCATTCCCTTAAGGTTCAGGGATCATTGCAGAAGATGTGACAGAAACAGTGTAAGAGGAAAAAGTAGGGGGTGCCTGCAGTAAAACATTACTTGCTGGACAAGATTGTTGTGCACAATGAACCTGTGGGGGCACTGGGTGGGGAGGAAATAAAGGGGTGAGAGAGACCCTTGTCCCACCAGACTACAGAGACC
>JADRCD010171326.1:0-13165 GCA_019843815.1 Montemys delectorum
CCCCCCCCTTAAAAAGTGAAACTTCACAATAAATATGCGCATCTATTTTAAGACCCATGCCTATTTCAGAAGTGTTAAGATGTGTGCCGGGAAGGGGAAAGATGCATATTATAATTAAGAGAAAATGGTAATTGAGAGATAGTCGAGCCGATTGCCTGATTGAATTCATCAGTAAATGCAGTCGGCATGCATCATTGGTCTGCACCATGGAGAAAGGTGTTTTAGTGAGGGAGTTGTGTGCTCGTTGGTGACCGGCTCGCTCAGATGCTAGCGTTTCCTCTGCCCATAGGGTAACGACTGGGGGGCCACTGTCACACCTGGCATCCCATTCCAAATAATGACAGGCAGAAAAGTTCCGGACACAAGCCCTCCACCTCCTTTCAGCAGATCCTCCCCGCCACTGCCCACGGGTTCAGATCTCCCACGGTGTCACCAGCACTCGAGCCTCCTATTTCTGAATTTTGTTCTGGAACACCCTTGCTTAGTTTGTAAATACCAGCAGCAAGGCATCATGAAACAGAAGAAATGGAGAGGCAGGATGATCCAGAATTTCAGGGTGACATTTATCACCAGATGTACAGACAGAAGCACGGTCCTGAGTGACAGCAAGACTAGTTGGACCCCCACGAATTGTGCCAGAAGAAGGAGAATATATACTGTTTAGGACAGAAGTGAGCTCGTCTAAGCTGGAAGGTACCTGGTATGTGCTAAACTATCATCAGGGATATTCCTAGCAGGAGGGTCTAGTTGAAAAGCCAGAAACCACTGGTTATAGTTTGCTGTGAAACTTCAGGGGAAACAAGCTAGAGGGACACGGATATATCATGGTAGTTACAACTCAAGACGGCTGCAGTCACGATGAGCTGAATCCATATAGACTTTTGCCAGAAGCGCTGGGAATTCTCCTTCTGCCCATCACCCGGCTGAAGCGTGCGCGTGAGCATTACCACGGCCCCATCACCCTCTCTCCCAGAAACTGCAGAGAAGCCAGATGTCTGGTGCTACATCTCCAGGTCTAACCCTATCGGGCCCCAGCCTTTGCTAACGTGGCCTTCCTGACCTTGGATTCTTATCTGTTCTATCAACTTGTTGTTCTGAGGAGAAAGTACGGCGATTATTAGACAAATACGAGATGATGTGAGGGGACAAGAGCTGGTGCAGAGTCAACAGAATGTCAACAATGCCTAAGGAGTGAAGTGGGGGTTGGTGGGAAAATTTTGTAAAGAAAATGAAAAACTTCAATTTTGAGTCCTGTTAGGAAAGGAAAAAAAAAATGAGCAAACACCAAGAGGGATGGAGCCTTTGCAGGTGGCAGACAACTCTGAAAAAAGCAGAGCACTTCTCACCTCTCACCTTTCACCTCTCACCTCTCACCTCTCACTCTCACTTTACTGCAGTCTATCTTCTCTACATTTCTAAGTTTTCTATTTTTCCCTCTCTTTCATGTAGTGGCTCTGCCTAGGGGCTAGGGTACAGCCCCCACCTATAGGTGTTTGGGAATGTGTGGTTGTCACAATGGTGAGGCTCCGGTGCCATTGAATGGATGGGGCCATGATGCTAAGAATAACTGAAGATTTGGGGGTAGATTTGGCCAAGAAAGAATGGCCTCTTCCAAACACCAGTGCCAGGCAGAGAATCAGCCTGGCATGCCCTTTGCCTGCTGTTAGCATGCTCCTGTCCTGAACTACAGCAGGACCTGTCCCCGCCACGGACATGCCTCTATCCAGGGCTGCGGCAGGACCTGTCCCAGCCATGGGCATGCCTCTGTGCTGCTGGGCTGCCTTTCCCTGGCCATCACCCCATCATACATTTGGAATTTTCCATTACCAGTGGAACTTTCTTACCAAGCTAAGGGAGACAGATGGGAAATTATCAAAGAAAGCACAAAGCATAAAAACAGAAGAGCAGCGACAGATTTCTGAGTCTCGGTTCGCTCAAACCTATTCATTCTAGCACACAGACACTTTTTTTTTTTTTTAACTCGCGATTCTCCTAATTGCAGTGATATAGTAAGCACAGTCTCGCTTGTCTTCCCACTCCAAGAGCACCTCAGGGTCATCCTGGCTCTGATGCTGGTCTGGCAATGCTAAGACTGGCCAAAGGCCAGTTCTGGGCCTCCCTTAGCATGTGACATAGAAAGAACATGGCCTCAAACTCCTTGGTACCCCAAGCTGGGGTGGCCTCTGGTCTTTCCTGGCCTTTGATCTTTTATGTTGGCTTCAAACAGTAGGGCTCTGAGCAAGGTGTGATCGTCTCTCTGTGGAAATGCTACTATTGCAAAAGGGAAGACTCGCGGACTCGTGGATTCATGCAGGAAAAGCTTACTGTTTGCTCTAAGTCTAAGACAAGGGGCTACTGAGTCTCTGTTTGTTGGTAACCCCAGGGCCCAGGCTTCTTCGACTTGGTAGCTCCTCCCTCATTGATTTCTAGGCTGTCTGCATCCTTGGATGCAGGAGAGAAGAGTGGGTACCTGATTATGGTTTCCATGGGACAGGCCTTGCATGCTACATCTCTGATTCCATTCAAAGGCATGAAATTTCATAGCATTCTCTAGCCACCAGAGGCTGGGAAATGCATACTGACTTATGTGTGAGAACATGAAGATCTGGCTTAGCCCTCAGCATATGTCCTTATCTACCAGGTTCTGGATTTCCCCAAGTCCTTTTCTCTTTCATTATTGGCAGTCTAAAAACAGTTTTCTGGTTAGCAATTAAATGGCTGGTTTCTCATAATGTTAGACGTAGAATTATCATTTGACCTGGCAGTTCTATCTCTAGGAGTACATCCAGAATTGAAAGTAGAAACAAACCATTTCGGCACAAGTAGCCCAAAGGAGAGAACAGCTAAAAGTCCATCAATGGAACCAGTATGGGCCCACAGCAGAGTATTAGTCATCCATAGAAAGCAATGAAGTACTGACACATACTAAAGCATACATGAACCTCCAAAGGACTATGCTAAATGAAAGAAGCCAGGCACAAAAGGATGCATAGCACATAGTCCTTCCACATGAAATATCCAGAGTAGAAAATCCATATACAGAGAAGGCTGATGGTTTCCCAAGGCCGGTGGGGGGAGGGGGGAGAGTTGTTTATTGGGCCCAGTGTGTGTGTGTGTGTGTGTGTGTGTGTGTGTGTGTGTGTGTGTATGTGTGTGTGTCTGGGAGTAATGAAAAGACAGCTACAAATACTGCCATGTATAGATAACCACCGGACTGTCCCCTTGAGAATGGCTGACTTTAGTTGTGTGAATCGTAGGACATTAAAACTTGGGGTTAATCATTCTTAAATGGCTGGATTTGTCTTTTGTGAAGACTTCCTTTGATCTATCCTCTTTGTTAACTGTTTCAGTCGACATCACATGAGAGGGACCATTCTGGCTTAGTCTTTTAATGACACTGGGGAATTAACTGACCATTTCCTCCTTGGTCTCTGGACTCCCTCTTAGCCTTCAGTTTCTGCTAATAGAAAATACACTTCTAGCCAGGCGGTGGTGGCCCATGCCTTTAATCCCAGCACTTGGGAGGCAGAACTCAGATTTCTGAGTTCGAGGCCAGCCTGGTCTACAGAGTGAGTTCCAGGACAGCCAAGGCTACATAGAGAAACCCTGTCTCGAAAAAAAAAACACACACACACACACACACACACAAAAACCCAAAAAACAAAAAACAAACAAAATGCATTTCTAAGTCAGAAAGTCTCCATTAGAGAGTTCCTTTGCTGACCACTGACGGTAGACATCCTGCACGCATGTTGTTATTTCCACGCACTTCTGTAGCTCCTCAACTTTTTTGCTGCCATGCCTGCCCTCCTTCCCTGCCACCTTGGATGCCAAGGAGGAGGGTAAGATCTACAGCATCCCTGGTTCTGATCCTTTCTGGGTACATGGCTGTGGTCAAAGGGTCCTTTTAATAATGAGAACAAATCTACAGAGAAGTCATATTCTGCTCATGCTTCAAATTCAGCTGTGCCTGCACAATGTTCTGTGCTGCCTTTGTGGAAGGGCTTCTGGTTAGCCGGCAAAGCCTCTGAGGGAAAGACCCATGCCCTAATCACCTTTCCATTCTTAGCACTTAACATGGCGCCTGGATTATATACATAGTAACTGCTCAATAAAAATGGATTAAGCGGATGAACGACCCACATGTAATAGGATGCGGTAAGAGAAGGACTGTTTTCTCATACGAATAAACCATCCAGTCGAAGCCGTTGTCTTGTAGAGAGAGCAGCTTTTACTTAAAAATCAATGGATGTTCATTCCTGCGGACCAGCACAAAAGAGGCATTATTCAAGGTGGGCAAGGATTATACAAGGAGGCAGGCTCAAGGAAGGAAACAAGCTGTGTTAGAAACAGTAATATAGAGTGATATAAGCAGGGGAGGGACAGTAAGTGGGCAAAAAAGTGCTCCCAGCGGGAGCCTGCTGCAAGCAGAGTGTGCATTTGGGGCACAGTGATGGTGCGGGTAGCCGTCTCAGGCACGCCTATCAGAGGGAAAGAGAGGATCCCAGGACTGCAGGAAGAGCGACTGGTGTAGCAGGGCACGGTGGGTACCGTAGAAGACCATATACAGCCGGATGGCAGGTGATATCTTTAAAGGGAACAGACAGCAGGCTCCCTCTGGGCGAGATTTCTAAAAAGAATGATGAAATTAAGACTCTTTGGAGGGTGAATGGGAGTGAGCATTGGACTCTCAGCTTTGAAGGGATTGGCTTTTTGTGGCTGACTTCCCTGGCCTTGGGGGCGGGGCGGGGGAAGAATCTAGGAGTTCCAGAACTCCCTAGAAACGAGGCTCGCAAACTAGCTCACGTGATCAGAGTGGAGCTGTGAGATCTGAACTCCCGAGGTTGGTGGGGTTGTGACCGAGGCCCGGGTGAGCATACAGAGAGCAAAGCGCTAGCACAGGTTAACTCAGAAGCCAGACTTTCAGCCAAACTGATGATCAGGCTGTACCGGTACATCCACAGGATATAATGTATACACATTTCAAAGATTTTCTTTCCTGGTAACAATGTAGATTTATAGTGTGGTTGGTTAAGCTGATTAATTCTAATAATTGTCTTTAGAATACAAGTCTACGAAAGACTGAGAAGAGCTATGACCCAAGGTTCAAGAAGAAAGGAAAGGGCTGGAGGGATGGCTCAGCCTTCACGAGCATGTGTTGCCCTATCCCTAGAGGCACTGCAGGTGTCACATGCGCAGCAGTAGGTGGCAGAGAGGAGAGAGGCTGTGTCTGAGCTCAGTGTTCTGACCCGTGAACATCTGCATGATTAGTAGCCCAGGATGACCCCTTCCTGGTGCCACAAGTGCACAAGCAGGGCATAGCAGTTCTGAGACCACCCCTGGGATGACCCCAGACACTCAGAGACCCTGGGTACAACTAAGAGGAACACGTAAGTGGTAGAGAGATGGGAGAGAAAGAGAATCAGAAGGACATAGGCATAATGAAGAGAGGAAGAGCTGGAGACTCGAGGGTAGTGAGGAACAGCCCGATGTGAGTAGCCAATGGTGCTACCTGGGACCATGGAGGGGTCCTGGCAATGTGCTGCCACCTGGGGCCATGTCTGGGCCCCCGTGGCCCTGCAGCAGCAGGGGGTCTGTTATCAGTAAAGGTCAAGTACACTCCCTGGTCTGGGCTGTTGCCTACCTGGGGACATGCTGATGTCTGAGGGCTGTGCAGATCTGTTCTCACCTCTCATTGGGCATCACAGAAGAGCTGGCCCTGGGGAGAGCAGGCCCCACACTTTGCAGGGGTTCTGGGTGAGCCAGCACTGGGACTATATAAGTGTGGGAGATCTGGCCTACCACTCACCTCCCAAAAGGTGGCATGGATGAGGGAGAGGTACCCTCTTCCCCTTCACCCCTCACCATCTGCAGCAGGTGGGAGACTTAGCCCTGGGGTCAAGAGAGTAGGGGAGCTGTCCCTGTCCCTCTCCAGCTGCAGCACTCAGGAGAGCAGGCTCTGTACCTCATCTAAGGGACACAGTAGAGCTGACCTTGGTGGTGGGGGCACAGGCAAGCAAGCTGGCCTGAGGGTGTGAGCATGGGAGAGCTAGCCTTGCCACTTGTCTGCTGTGCAGTGACATGGGCAAGGGAGAGATACCCCTACCTCACCCCTTGCCACCTATAGCTAGTAGGAGACCTGACCCCAAGGTCATCAGAGTGGAAGAGCTGTGTCTGCCCCTCACCTACTGCAGCACTTGGGAGCACAGGCCTGCACCTGACTTGGGTAGCACAGTAGAGCTGGCCCTGAATGTGGGGGTTGCAGGTGAGCCAGACCTGAGGGTGTGAGTGTGGGAGAACTGGTCCCACCTCTTGTCTGTTATATGTTGGATGGAACAGGCAAGGGAGAGGTCCCCGCCCCTTCTTTTTGGAGAGCTAGCCCTAGCAGGATCATGAGAACAGGAGAGATGGTCCTGCCCTTCACCCATGGGCCCTGTCCCTCACCTGCGGGCCCTGTACCTTGCCTGGGCAACATGATATTGCTGTCACTGGACATGGGGGTTGCCGGTGAGCTGGCCCTGAGGGCATAAACACAGGAGAACCAGCCCTGCCTCTCATCTGCTATGTAGTGACCCAGATGAGGGAGAGACACCCTCCTCCCCTCCCTCATCCTTCTCCACCTAAGGCAGGCAGGAGAGCTGGCCCCAGGGTCAGGAGAGTGGGAGAGTCGGCCATGTCCCTCTCACTGGCTGCAATGCTCAGGAGAGCAGGCCCTGCACCTTGCCTGGGCAGCAGGGTTAAGCTGGCTCTGACTGTCAGTGAGCCAGCCCTGAGGTTGTGAAAACAGGGCAGCTGACAGACTGATCAGCTTAGATACCTCTCAGGCCAAGATTCAGGGCTTTGAATTGACCCAGCCCAACACCACCTCATTGACGAACCGCTGGAATACAGGAAGGAGCCAGCCAGTCCTACAGATCCAAAACTCTAGGATCTCCACGACACAGGGCAACAACAGAATATCTGAGAGGAGTCTCAGTGAGACTCCAGTACTGACAGGGTAGGCAGAAGCCAGAGGCCCCACACAGACCAAGAAGTTATTACAATAAATATTTGCAAACAAAGAAGTGTGGACAAAAGGGCATCATGTGACACACTACAGCTTCCACAGTGGTATTTTTCCCCCTCGGTTGGTGGGTAGTTGCAAGGGTGGAGGGCAGGTGTGAGGGGAGCAGGGAATGTGTTGGATTTGAAGTGCATGATGTGAAATTCACAAAGAATCAATAACAAAGTTAAAAAAAAAAATCACATGTTGCCCTTGCAGAGGATCTGAGTCCAACAAGTCCCAGAATCTACCTAATGGGTCAAAAACATCCATAACTCCAGTTCTGGGGGCTGCCTTCTAAGAACAATCATAAGTATGGTGAACATACATAATGCAGAAAATTACTCGTACATTAAATAAAATGAATAAATCTAATTTTGGGAGGAAGGAAGGAAGAAAGAAAGAAAGAAAGAAAGAAAGAAAGAAAGAAAGGAAGGAGAGAAGAAAGAAAGAAAGAAAGAAAGAAAGAAAGAAAGAAAGGGAGGAGAGAAAGGAAGAAAGAAAGGGAGGAAAGAAGGGAAGAAAGAAAGGGAGGAGAGAAAGGAAGAAAGAAAGGGAGGAAAGAAAGGAAGGAAGGAAAGAAAGAGAGGGGAGGCCTGTTTCATTGCAGTGCAAATGGCCAGCTGTGTGAACGTGAGTATCCCTGAAAGCTTTTGGCCTGCTTTTGGGCCATCTTGTACAGATGATACCCACTCCTTCCCTGAGGACTACAGACTACTAAGCTCTGCTCTCTTGTACAGGGATATGGCCGCCCATGGCTTCCTGGTGTGCCCACACAGTCTCTCAGCAACACATGCTCTGTCCAGGTCCTGGAGAGGGTTGATGAATCCTGCATAGCCCCTGCCTTCCTGGGGTCACTAACCCTTTCCTAGCCTTCTCAGCTACTTTATGAGCTGGCCCCTTTCCCCCCATACATTCCCTTTCCAGAGTACATCAGTCTAAGTGAGGCCTGACGTTTGCAATACTGGATGGGAACAGATATAGAAATTGATGCCTTGAGTGGTGGCAGGAAATATACTCTTAGAGACAGGAGTGGGTGATGGGGCCTGTCATCTGCCTGGCTAGAGACAAAGGCAGTGCAATTCGCCTTTTAGCTGTCTGCGGGTGAAGGAGAAAGCAGTTTGCATCTGTGAACACTACTGAAGACCACAGCAGGCAAAGCCAGGGGTCTTTGACTCATACCCGGGTCCCTAGGCCACAACCCCTGGGCCCTCCGGATTTCAGTGTAGCTATGGATTGTCATGTCCAAGTTTGTACCAAGGTCTTGCTTTCCTGTCTTGAGGCTTTACCCAAAGTCAGGGACAACAGCCAGCTTCCTCCAGAGAAGTTGCCATTCTTGAGGGAGATTAGAGCTGAGGCCTAAATGTTCCCACTCCTTTCCTTTTGAAGTGACTTATCCCCCACCCCCCACCCCGTGCACCAATGGGAGTGAGACCACCATGTTGGCTGGTTTCCCTTTCCTATCTCATTCTCAATGGTGCATTATCTACTTGCTGGGCAAACCTGCAGATGAACTTACCGTCAGTAGAATGACTCTGAAGAGGAGCTCCAGGACCAGAGCCAGAAGCTTGCTTTTGCCAGGAAACCCAAGGAGAGTGTGGAACTCAGATTCATAGATTTCAGCTGGAGCTATGGAGACAAAGGCATGAGGACTTTCTGGTTCCCAGTGGCTGGACTTAGACCGCCCAAACTGGAAGCACGGTCTGATCTTAAGATGGTTGCAGCACAAATTTATTTAAAAACCATAGATTCTTCCAGTTATCTAATGGAGAGCATTGAGTGTCGGTCAGGAGTAAGTAGGGTCCCAATAGTTAGAATAAAGCTGTCTAAGAAGATGTGGGCGTTGAACTCACTTCCACGGAACCATTCTTGCGGGATACAGCAGCTCTTCTCTGAAGATGCTGATCCTATCTCACTTGGAAATTCTAGGCAGCTACCTTGCCGGGGAGGATTCAGCGTCCTTCTTTATCTCTAGGCGGAAACAAAGAACTACAGGCAAATCCCACAGGCAGAGGGGTGTAAGAGGGGTGAATTACAGAGTTAAACTGGAGGGGAAACACACATACACACACACACACACACACACACACACACACTAAAAATATTGTGTTGTGGATTAAGGTGATCACCGGGAACCTGGGGGATTCACACGGGCATGCATTAAGAAAGAGCAGATTAAGGACGAACAGATTACAGGAGTAATTCGAAGACATGGGAGGGACTCTACACCAGGTATCCCAGGGACTCTACACCAGGTATCCCAGGATAACCCACTCACCAGCTGTGCTCCTGGCTCTTTTTGATTGAGACATGAACTCCACCTGGATTCCAACGGAACGGAGCTGAGAAGCCAGTCTCTGGGACACAGGGAAGGGTTGCATAGAATTTGGGAGGGAGGAATGGGTTTCTATAAGTCCTATCTATTTCCTCTGTAAGGGGTCTGAAGCTTACAGAGGAGCAGACTCTAAGGAGTCTGACCCTGGTGTCAGCAGGGTCACATTCTGTCATCCTAGCATCATGAATAGAGGTCAAAGCTTAGAATGGAGGATGTGAGTATCATTCGTTTTGGAGTCAGCCCATCTCCATGAAGAACGTACCGAGGGAGGGAAACTTAACAGCATCCTGTCTGCCCCAGTATTGTAGATGGATGCTTAAGAGAGATGGGTGAGCTGGGCAGTGGTGGCGCATGTCTTTAATCCCAGCACTTGAGAGGCAGAGGCAGGTGGATTTCTGAGTTCGAGGCCAACCTGGTCTACACAGAGTGAGTTCCAGGACAGCAGGGGCTACACAGGGAAACCCTGTCTTGAAACCTCCTCCCAAAAAAGAGAGAGATTGGGTGAGCCCCAGATGGTGGCATGCATACAATAAGGATGAGGGATTTTCCCTCTGTCTCCACTCTTGGGAGGGAGAGGAAGGGCCCTGCCAAGGAGTCATCAGAAAGACAAGCAGAGGAGGGTGCAACTTTATGCCCTGGTTTAATGTCTGAGACAGCCAAAACCAATCACACAGCCCTACAGTTTGTCATGGTACAAATTTAGTTTAAAACCATAACTTCTCCCAATTTCTAATGTGGAGCATCAGACATTGATCTGCTCTAGGATGTGAGTAAAGCTACAGAATCAGGGTGTAGCGTATAAAGCAGCCATTCTTCCAGCGTGTGGCCTGTGATGACCTATGGGCTTCTCAGTGGTTAGGTAAGCAAAGTAGAAAGACCTGGTCTGGGTTCTCTATCTACAGGGCTGCCTCCCACCATGGGACCCCAGCATCTGGAGTCCCGCTGGTGACTGCATTTGGTGGGAAATGCTGGAGTAGGGTTTTAGGCAAGCCAGCGCCAAATCTCAAGTCAGGATCCACCCAAGAATTCACATGTGGAATAGCAGCCCAGCATTTGGTGTCTGTCTACGGTGTGTGTGTGTGTGGGGGGGGAGCTCAGCCACCAGCCAGAGAAGCAGTAACATTGGACAGCATTGTGCCCTGGTTCCTGCAGTCAGTTCACAGACATGGGGCCTCTCTTGTGAGGGGAGAGCCAAGGAACAGCACGAGAAGGCACTGTAGACTGGGGCTTCCTGGAGCCATCTGTGAGCAGGAGACTGTGCTAACCAGAGCCCCTAGGATTATTAGACCCTGGTCCATAGAACATCAGTTCTTGGGAACCCAGAACAACACTTTATCTACTGTCACTCTGCTTTTGTGGGCAAGGTGATAAATGGATTTTTACCTGACTCTTTCATATAGACCGGTGGAGACGCTAATCCCATGGCATAGTCCCCCAGTTCTAGAACAGATTTCTTTGACCACTGGAGAACTCCCAGTATGCCCCCTGATCCCTAAAATGAGGGCTGATTCCATAGGCTGACTCTCGAGAGACTGGAGTACTCCCAGAATTCATGGAGATACTCAGTGGAACCATTATCATTCACTGGAAGTGGTACCCAGAGCAAAAGAAGGCTCTGTTGTGTGTCTGGTCACCACATGCCGCTTGGTCCTGTCCAGGCACTTTGAAGACAAATGTCTGTGGAAGAATAGGATTCCATATGGAGCCACGGGAAGGTGTTAAAGGAGAGATGTTCGGTGAGGTCCCCACCCTGGGCGGGGGGCAAAGCCATCCTCTTTATTCTGTAAGTGTTCATGTTAGAGCTAGCTCTTGACTTTCTACTATACCTCAGAGACTGGCTGTGAGAACATAGATCACCTAGTGATCCTGCAGCCTAAGCATCCACTCTGTCCCTGGTGTGATCTCTGTGCTCCAAGAAGGGCATGCTCAGCGCCCCCATGCGGTGGAGGTTCAGGACATTTGGAACCAGGCCAGCAGGTCTGAAAGGCACGGGCTAGAGATACGTGGCTTGTGCTTCTACCATACATGTTCCTGCCATGATGCCACATACCTGTCAGCTCATACCTGTGACCTCATGGAGAATAGCTCCCTAGGAACTGTCAACTGCAGAGGCAAATGGCGGCCTGGTTGATAGGTAGGCTCTAGATGAGATGCTGAGAGCATCAACAGTGGACTGCGGTGGCATGAGAACCATTTTCAGGTCAACCTAGAAGGATGCCAAGAAGGCACAAGATCCTGGGGACACTTCCAGCAGGGTGTAGTAACCACTCTTCCTAAGAGATGATCTGAGGGGGTCTAACCACAGTGACTCATAATGAGTTATCCAGAAGGCCAGGACTCAGATATAACAAGATGAGAAAGTTAGGAACCAGAAGGCTTAAGGGAAGAGGTCATGATGTACACCCACACCTGCAAATCATACAATCTTCTACTCTCTCCCGCCCAACGCTCTGACCTCCGAGGCTGAACCAACTGTGTCACTTTCTGACAATGTCAAAGACTCCGGTTGCTTGAAGCAATGTCCTCCACACAACCTGTGTGCTCCCTGCATCTTAGCCACTTCCGTCCTTGCCAGTCCAACTTGCCCCGTGAAGCACGCCCTCTGCTCCAGCCTTTTATACCTCTGTGAATTTCCCCTCTGCCTAGTACTGTGTCCTGTTCATCTTTCAGGTCTCAGCTTAATGGCTGCAGGTGGTCCCAGGTAGATGTGGGTTGGTCACTGCTGTTGACTCTAGAGCTGGATCTTGTGGCCTTCCATCTTGGCCCAGTCACTTACTGGTACATTACTAAGGTTCTTACGCTTCAATTTCATCATTTGTAAATGAAGCAAGGTTGGTGTGAGGATTAATTAATAGGTAATTAATACCAATAATAATGGTTGGGCTTATAAATAACAAAATAGAAGTATTTAATAAGTAACACATTATAGACTCTCTAAGCAGAAAGGCAGGCCAGGTCTAGCATGCTATTAGATGCACAAATGCAGACAGGTAGAGGAGTACTCTCTGTATCTTCCCTTCTCAGCAGAGTGTGGTTTTGTAGCAGGCTCTCAGCAAGAGCTTGTGGGATGCAAGAATGATGTCTGGGGTCAGCATCAGAGACCCAACCTCAGTTCTATGTTTACTGAGAACCCTGGGTAAACAATACCCGATTTTTGGCAGTTTCTTTGACTGCAAAAGGGATATTCGGATGTTAGGTTGATCCATATCAAATACCATCTTTTATCTCTTAGTAGATCATGCACTTATATAACTCTACATTGATTTTCCACCCTGCCTCTGACTAAGGGATGCAGGAATGAGTCTGATGGCCATTTAGAAGCCACAAATGGTTATGTCATGTCAGTGTCGATCATAAGCACATAGACATCATAAACTACTGTTGGTAAGATTAAGAGTCAAATCATCCTGTTTCTGTAGTGAGTAGCAAACCTGAGAAACAAACTTAAAATTTTAAAGTTCGGTGATGGATTGGCGTCAGAGTTGGGCTTGAACTTGGGGCTCTCGCCCATAGAAGGGCTATGGGCTTTTGTGTCTGCAGAGAGCTGTGACAAGGAAAGAGGCAGCAGCCTGCATGTCTGCCAGCTGAAGGGTAAAAGGTCTGAGTCTACTTCAGGGTTTGAAAACCCACCAAAATTCACCAGTCCCTGAGCTTGAAACCCACCAATCCCTGACCCTGAAAACACATCAATCCCTGAGCTCAAAATCCCATCAATCTATGGACTTGTCTTGAAATCCTACCAATCCCCAGTTTGGAAATCTCTACCTGCAAAAAAAAAAAAAAAAAAA
>JADRCD010171326.1:13265-31948 GCA_019843815.1 Montemys delectorum
ACATGTATGTATACACACACACACACACACACACACACACACACATATATATATACCTGCCTTCTGCCCAGTTCTCTGTTGTTTCTTGAAGGAGCAGAGGCAGCCACCCTCTTGTGTTTCTCCCAATAAATCTCTTGTGTGAGGTTTGTTGTGTGGTGTGACTTTTGTGGTGTCCTTGGCTTCCCACTGCTGGGATAGCTTTCCCTTCAGCACTGTAACATTTGCATTAGGGAAACCTTCCTCCGCAGAGCTGTAACACTCCCATCAGAGAAGCCTTTCTCCTCAGAGCTGTAACACACCAGCCAGCTTGTATTTAGTGCCACATGGCTCTTGGAACCCCCCTTCAAGGATTTTTCTAGTATTTTGGTGATTTTCCAGCATCTGGCTCCACCTCTTTCAGACAGCCAAGGTAATAACATCCCCAGAATTCCCGAATAGGCATTTACTGGTGAATGTCAATACTCAAAGGGTATGGTCCTATTTTGTTACAAGACTGGCATCCCACTACCCAGTCACATTCAGGGAACGCCGATTGCATAGTTATTGTGTGCCAGGCCAGGTTAAGTTTTCTGGCTGCCGAAACGAAGTCAGCATTTCTCTGCTCTGGAAGGTGATCTGAAGCTTGGGAGGCAACTTTCAGAGCCTGTGACTGCCAGGCAGTGGAGCTGTGCAGCAGAGGAGGATACGAAGGAGAGGGTATTCTGGGCAGAAGGCGGGGTTTGAACAAGCGCCTGGAGGCACGAAATCAATTTGGAAACTGTGTCGGATAGGCATTAGCTGAGCAGCTGACAGCAAACAACTCAAAATAGCAATGGCTAGAGCAAGCGAGGGCTTCCTCTGTCTCTCTCACACACACAAAGGAAGGGCAGGGCTGGGTACACAGACCAGATGTGGAAGCCCTTCAGTTACCAGGAGCTGGGCAGGGGAAGCTCCACAGAGCGTGGCAGGTTGTATTTCAGGGTCCCTGCAGGCTTTAATTCTCCCAGACTATGGGACCTCGAGGACTCTCCCAGTCTCTTGTTCCCTTGTCCGTAAAGTGAGAATAAAAATATCCATCTATGGGAGTTATTGAGGAGTAAATGGCGTACTACAAGAAATGTGTTTGGAACAGAACCCAGCGAAAGTGTACTTCAGCACTTTGCCCACTGCACAGACGGCTCTGGACTCATCCAAGAGCACAGAAAGAAGAGGAGAGAGAGAGAGAACGGAAAAGAATGGTGGCAAACATTTTAATATTTTACCTTTTGCTCTGCCACCTTCAGCGTATAGCTTTTATTCCCAAGGTCCTTCATGTTTCCGTGGCTGCTGAAGCTCCAGCCGTCCCACCCAGATCCCACGCAGCAGAGATTTAAAAATGCAAGGACTAAGGATCCTTCCTCCAGCTGAATCGGTTTCCTCAGAAGCCCGCCGGTCACAGATCAACGTCTGAGTTTGATCACTGGGCCTCGTGTTGCAGGAAGGCTTGCCGACCTCCTTTTGGTTGGATTCTCTTGGGAAGAAAGAAGATGAGCGTTGATCAGAACGCGTTGCTGAGGTTAGGAGTAAATGAGCCTCCCTGATTTAAGCTAAGCTGCAGGAAATCAAGCTCTAGACAGCATTAACTGGCCCATCACATGCGCAGGCTTGAAGCATCCTATTGACCTGCACTTCATCATATTGACCTGGACTTTATTACTTTCAAAAGGGAAATGTACTGCTTTTCCAGAGTTGCCCTCCCTCACCCCTCATCCCTGCAGCATTTCAGAGGTCCTCCCTCACCCCTCATCCCCGCAGTATCTCAAAGGTCCATGCTGGAAGGGTGGGGTCTGGGCCTGGAATTCTACCCCCTGGTAACTCTGACCGAACAGCCTTGCATTACTCCACAAAGGCAGGGTTACTGAGCCCAGGGCTGGCTCTCTAATGAAGACAGAGACTAATGCAAGCATGTCCCCATGCTCAAGGGAGAAACGAGGGCGACATCCAATTGTAGACTCTTCCGGAAACCAGGCCTGCAGGGTTCCCTCCCTGCCATTCCCGGGGCCCAGGCCACTCCTGTGATGGATGAGTCAGATGGTGGCATCTGCCCCTGTAATATCTCTATGGAGCTTTGCCTCACCGATGGAAATCCTTTCTCCCCGAGGCAGCACCTTATATTTCCAGGGCACCATTCCCAGGGGAGAAGCAGGCACACTGAAAGTGGGTGGTTGGGGGTCTGGTTTTAGTTCCACTCAGGAAGACAGTCCTATTGTATCCAGAATCTGTTGCTGTAGATCTGTTTTCTCCCTCTGAGAAGCCTACCAACAACACATTAAAAGCAGAAATGAGGAGCACGGTTTGAGGGCCAGGAGGCCTGCAAGAAGTGTTGGGCGGTTCTGGCCCAGAGTCTTTCAGACAATGACAGGCCACACTTGGGTCTGGGCTGCAGCCACCACCAAGTTGGATGGAGGCCCCGCTGCTACTCACCCGTGCTGAGGCAAGGAGGGGGGGCCGTGGCTAGGAAGCCTCAGTACCTTGAATGGCTTCTGTCAGAGCAAGATAGCCAAGGGGAGGAGGGCCAGGCAGCTTCTGTGTCCGAGGACAGAGGCTCAGGGTTCACACACTTCCTTCTGCCATGTTCTACCCTTTGGAGATGCATGTCATTAAGCAGCAACCAGGCAAGGGAGAGTATAGCCCCCACCTTTGGAAGAAAAGAGTGTTATAGAAATATTTGCAGAAATATTGAAAATCCTAAGACAGGATTTGGAAAGCCTGAGATGAGGAGGCCAGAGGTCGAGTCGGAAGGGAGAGTAAGGAAACCCTCCTCAAGCCTTCAGAGATTTAAAGGCCACACAGAAAAATCATATTGACTTAGCTCAGAAGATCCTGCGATCCAGATCCAGAGATGTCCAAATGCCGGGAGGCTCTGATGTCTGCTTAGAAAACACTGTTGCCCAAGAGCCCCGAACTGTAACTCCTCATTGCTATCAAGGGGTGCAGACAGAGCACCACTAAGGCACCATCCTGGAAAGGGAAACTGAGGCCAAGAGAGGCTGAGCAGGCTGACCTCAGGCCTCTGCTGTGGGTCAGGCAGTGGGAGCAGGACTCAGGTGCCTCTCACAAGCCCACTGAGAGACGTTACGCCCATTCCCATTGTACTGATGAGGAAACTGAAACGTAAGTATTAAACATTAGGCATATATATATATATATATATACATATATTCACACACATATAGATAATTATCATGGCATATATACATGTGTATATATATCATATATATGGAATAGAAGCATATTGTATATTACATATATGGGCATATATATGTATGTATATACATATATATGTCATGTACATATATATTTATGTCATATAAATGAATATTCAGTCACAAAAGGTAGGACCATGATTCTAACTCAGTTGGTCTGACTCCAAAGATAGCGCTCTGACCCTTCCACTCTCCGACTCCTCACCTAGCAGCTTCTGAAATTCATCACCCTTCCACCATAAGCACTCCAGTCTTCTGGGTGGGGTACTAAGGTCTCCAAGAGGTAGGAGCCAGAAGGTTCTCCTGAGGGAGGAGGCCATGTGCCCTGACTCCCTCCAGAGCTTTCTCCTTGTCAGAATCTGAGAACCTGGTGCCAGGCTAGCCCCTGCTGTTCACTCAGAATTCCTGTGTCACCAACCTTCATGGTCAGTGCCAGGGTGCTGAGGTCACACAGACCATGGCTAGATCTCCAGTTTTAACAGCAGCTGTAGTCAAGGTCGACAGCAGTGCTAGCCGATTGTCTTCTCCTCATCCCTCTAACTGCATCCTCACTCATCCGCTCATGGATCTCACCGCATCAGTCAGTTCACGCTCCACTCTGAGCAGGAGGGCTCTGTCCCTGGGCTGGCGCCCTCTAGTGGTCGGTGTGGCTTCCTTGGCTGCAAACCGAAGAGGTTGGAGGAGATGGAGGGTGGGAGGAGGGCGGAGCCAGCTCTGGGTTGGGACACCTCCCCCAGAGGCCAGCCTGTAATGGGTCACACCTGGAAATGTAGCAACAAGGTGTTCTAGACACTAACACTGCCAGTTTCTTCGTGAGATGAAAGCAGACCTTGTAAACTCTTGACCTGAACTGCAGACCTCTTCTCCCAAGGTTTCATGTGATGTAAAATTCCAAGCTTAAAAAAACAAAAACAAAAAACAAAACAAAACAAAACAAAAACCACTCGCCTTGTGGTGCTACCAAGACACTGCACTGTGGCAACCTTGGATGTTGCTCCAAACCACTGAACAGCCACTGCCAATTTGGCCTCAGTGTCAAACAACTCTGACATAGGCGTGGAGGAAGTTTGAGAGAGATCTCCTCATCCCAGCCCCTCTTAGCTGATTCTGGACTCTCAAAAAGTTCACAGAAGGATAGAGAACTCCCATCCCTGCTCCCAGCTTTCCCATGACCGCTTACCTCAGAACAGCTGTGTCCAGTCCACCGCTGTTCATACCATTTCCTTTCTTTCATCTTAATGTATTATTTTACGCATATGAATGTTTTGCTTGCAGGTATGTAAGTGTGCCGTGAGCATGTGTCAGATCCCCTAGAACTGCAATTATGGTGGATGGTTGTGGACCTGGGTCCCTAGGAGTGAACCCAGCTTGTCTGCAAGAGCGACCCCATGAGTCATCTCCACAGCCCCAGCTATATACTTTTAATTAAATAGTATGTGACCTAATGAGGTATGAGAAAAAGGAAAAAAAAAAAAAAAAAAAAAAAAAAAAAGAATTACTTCCATCACCGCTTTGCCCATCAAAGCAATTTACTTAAACAAGCAGCTTTATATCTAGGTGCGGTTGAGTGCTACAGCATTACAAGATTAAGGACTGCACTGGGGATTGTGGAAGCCCGGAGGAACAGTGCTTCCGGTTGTTTGGTAAAAACAGAAATCAATCACAGCAGATGTCTTATGGGCATGATTTAAGAAAGAAAAGCAGACTCTGGTCTCACAAGAAAGGTCGGGATCTTATATTAAAAATTAGCAAACGCCCATTTCTAATTTCCAAGGCAACGTCTAAAGTGGCTAAGACTTCATCTGACTCCACCCTTGGACATGGGTTCTTCTTACACTGCTGACAGCCTGAGCTTTTGGAGCCCAGCAAGGCAAGAGATCCCAGTACAACCAAAGGCTAATTGGAAAATCAATGCACCCAGGCCTAATGACAATGCTAATCATTGCTTTGAAGGACCAGTGGAGCCTCTCAGTGAGAATCAGGCCTAGGTTTGCACAACGAAGCGGGTGCTTGGCTCCGCAGATGTCGACCTGATCAATACTTTCAGTATGGTGACCCATGGCCTCCTGCTCGGTAACAAATGCTTCCAAGCCTCTAATAGACTTCATCCCCCCCCCCCCGCTCCCCCCCCCCCCCCCCCACACTCCGAGCTTACGCATGGCTGTCCCCAGTGAGACCTTCCGCATGGCGTGCTTAACTCTGCTCTTGGCTCCTGATCTGCTGAGAGGGCTAGGAGAAGCTCTCCCCGCTGAGCCTGTAAATTCCCTCCCTCCCCCTCAGGTTGGCGCCCGCTGGGTTTGTTTTCTGGGGAAACCTTAACTACTGCAAGGAGAGAATGTAAAACAGCCGTTCTCTGTAACTTCTTGTACTTGTTTCTCACCGCCTTCCACCCTGCCACTGTCCCTTACTTTGTTGGAAGAACAGAAGCAACTTTGCAAGTCCTCTCTCACCTTACAAAATGTCTTCCATTTTTCTCTCTTTTTTTTTTTCCTATCCGCTCTGACAATCAAGAAAAGGACCCAAGCGCAGAGACCATGCCTGCTAGTCCTTGACATACAGTGAATGACTGAACCTTCCAGCCCCTTCAGATTTGTTGGGCCGACTTGTTGTCTGGAGACTCCGGGAAGAGATAATGAGTAAGAATGGATTGCTGCTGCCTTCATCTTTCGGATGCCACATACAGCTCATTTTCCCAGGGGGATCGGGTTCTATCTTCACCTATCATCTAGTTGTTAATACACATGTGCTTCTCTCCCAGTTGTCCTCTGCATCTCTGCATCCCTAGCATGCAGCAGCACACACTTGACACACAGATGGGGGCTCCAGTAACACGTGAGGAGTTGTCACGTGGCTCTAAACCTGACAGTTACTCCGGGATCCTCCCTTCCCTTGCTCTTTCTACGTCCCATCAGCCTATCCCTAATCAGATGTCTATCTCCTCTTCAGCAAACTTTCCCCCCCAAATTGTCAAACAGGAAACAGCATAGACGGGTGGGACTCGTGAGCTCCACTGGAGCATTCAAGACTACCATCGTGTACGGAAGCAGCCATAGTCTCTTCATAAAGAGTGGGCATGGCTCTGTTCCAATAAAGCTTTATGTACAAAACGTCTGGCAGACGTTCTCAAAGCTGTTGTTAGTGAAAGAAAGCAATGCAGAGAGGAGGAGCTGTCCTTGGTACCTTCTCCTCTTCCAGAAGCACATAGGAAGTGAGTGCCTGTGTGCACCTACGGAGGACAGCCTCCCTCCATGAATCAGGACTTTCACCTTGCTTTCCCATTTGGGTTGATGTATGACAGGCACAGAAGCTGACACCACAGCCTGACCCTTTATTAACTGGGGACCCTTCCCAAGTTACTTAACTAGTAGGCCTCCCTCCCCCACCTTTACAAAAGTGAGCAATACAACTACTTTTTAAAAATCATTTATTTATTTTTTATTTTATGTACATTGGTGTTTTGCCTGCTCATATGTGTGTGTGTGTGTGTGTGTGTGTGTGTGTGTGTGTAAGGGTGTCAGAAATCCTGAAACAGAAGTTATAGACAGTTATAAGCTGAGAATTGAACCCAGAGGCTCTTAACCTCTCCAGCCCCACTCCTACTACTTTTGATGAACCAACCTGTCTCCATCTTAGGCTTAAAAGCCATCTTATAATAAAGACAAGCTAGGTTCGTGCCTGTTTAAGATTAAATCTTTGTTTCTCAAAGACTAGTCTATGCCCTGCCTGAAACCTTTACTACAAATAGTACTATGGTTTCTATTCCAGGAATGGCGATCATGTCTTTGTTTCAGAAAGTTGTAATGACCATCTTGCAACCCTACCTGTGTTTCAAAAGGTTGTCATGACCACCTTATTCTGACTGCCTGTTGTTATGACTACCTTGCAGTCATGTCTTTGCTTCAGGAGGTTATTATGACTAACTTGTTATGCTTACATTCTTTTCGCTCCTGTAACCTGTAGCTGCTTGTATTGTCATGCTAATTAGGTTCCCCCCCCCCAAATCCTGTCTGCAGTGTCCCACACATAAGACTGAAGGACCCCTGCCTCCACTTGGTTTCTATTGGTAAATAATTGGCTGCATATCTGAGCCTAAGGCAGCAAAGATGGAATATAGATTTTAGTAAGTAATGACTTGGGAATACTGGAGGATGGATTAGCCATGTGGAGGTTAAGAAGTGGCCCAGCTATTAACCTGTTTAAGGCATATCAGAATATAAAGGCTAAGTGTGCATTTCATTTGGGAACCTCCAGAGCATTGGGGGCAGGTAGCGAGGAGCTCCTCTGATGCCGGGATCAATCTGAGTAGGTTAATTGGGTACTGCTACAGTAACCCTGTTTGTTTTGCCTGCCAAAATCTCCTATGTGGAAGCCCCCTACCTCTGAGCTACAGGAGCCTCGTCTTCCTCATGTCCAATGTTGATCTCTTGAACCCTGCTTTTAGGGAGAGACAGCCTGTGTATACAAATACAAAAACCTGTTTTAATTAATTTGGCGTGATGATTTGGGTTGGTGGTCTTTCTCTTCCCACCTTTGGGATTAACACTTTCTCATCGAACTCTCCCTAGGGGGCAGTGGTGTTGAGATTATCATGAGCTACTGAGATGTTTCTCCATTTATAAACACAACGAAGTCTGCAGTGATGATCATGGGTACCTGACCAATTGGCCAAGACTTGGAAGGTAGCCCCACCTCTTACTGGTTGTGTGACTTGGAGAAATTGTGTGCTAGGTCTGCACTTCAGTTTGATTAACTTGAAATTTTTTTCTGAGGATTATGTGAATTATTATATTAATTATATGAATTATTATATATACAGTGCTTCAAAGTGTGTCTATAGAAGTGTTCACTATCACCAGTTGAGGAAAGTAGCCCTGGGTCCCTTAACCTTCATCAGCCCAAGAGTCCTTGAGTCACACTCCTTGCTCACCCATGGAGCTCCAACATAAAGATTTTCTCTGCCTACGTTGGCAGCTCTGAGCCCCCATTGTCTATGCAGCAGGATTCCAAAACTCTTATATTCTCCTATCTACACTCAAGAAACCTGCATTCCCTTTCCTGCCTGCTTGGAGCCAGTGGGCAGGAGCTATCTTCTTTCCTGTGCTCTCTCCCCTCACCCCTACCCTTGGGATATTTGTGTCTCTGCTATTTATTTAGTGCTCCCAATCAGGCCACTTGTGATGTAGTGATTGACATCCTACCAGCTGAACAAGAATAGAATTGAGTCTCCAGCTCCCTCCATGACCTCATTCCTGACTGCCACTCGTGGCCCCTGCAGGTGGGGAGTAGGGGAGGAAAGGGGATTGGGACCTTCGACCTTCCTAAAGTCTTCTAGTGTCTTCTAGTGTGTCTATAGAAGTGTTCACTATCACCAGTACCCAGCTGAGGAAAGTATCCCTGGGTCCCTTAACCTTCATCAGCCCAGGAGTCCTTGAGTCACACTCCTTGCTCACCCATGGAGCCCCAACATTTGTTCTAAACCCAAAGGTGAATAAAATGTTATGGCCGGTGACTCAGCCATAGTCGCTTGAACCTCTTAGCATTGGGAATCCAGAAACCTGACTGCTCTGCCTTTGTTTGAGGCAGACTCCACTCATCCAGACTTAACTCTCCAGAAGCCCCCACAGTGCAGGGCAGCTGCTCATCTTGCAGAAGTCAGGATGTTCTTCGCTTCCTACAGCCTTCTAGACACGACCTGAAGGGATAGACGTTGCCTGATTCAGGTAAGTGCTAGAGGATGGTCGGGCCACTCTCTGCAGAGGCAGAGGAAAAGGACCGTTAACACGGGGAGCTGCCTCTCATTCCAGACTCACTCATGTAAAGGCACAGAAAAGTCTTCTTTTAGAAGCCACGGTGTTGTGGTCATAAAAGGAGAAAGAGCTATAAGTATATGTTCTGGTGAGGTGTGTGGGGAAGGGGGTGCCTCAGTGGGCCCATGGCAAGACAACCCTTCTCCCTGAGAGACCAGCCACACAACGGTATAGTATGGAATAGAGTTTATTTAGGGCATGGGGAGGGGAGTTAAGAGAGTAGTAGAGGCAGAGACCAGCAGTGAGAAGGAAAGAGTAGAGAAGTGGAGGCCAGCCATGACCGCGTGGAGAGAAGAGGAAAGGAAATGGGGAGAGAGGGGGGGCAAGGGGGCAAGAGAGGCAAGAGAAGAGAGGGGACAAGCAGCCCCTTTTATAGTGGGCCAGGCCCACCTAGCTGTTGCCAGGTAACTGTGGGGAGGAGCATACCTGGCTGCTGCCAGGTAACTGTGGGGGTGGAGTCCAGACAGAATACTAACACTAACACGAGGGATTCTCCAGTCAGACAAGGGTTAAACAACATCAAATCTCCCTGGGCCAGGTTGAATTTTCTTCCTGGGATTCTTTGCTTATTTGTCTCCAGGCCACCTCCAGGCAGTCTGGGCCTCTTCCCAGGATGAAGCTGCTTGTGTGCATTTCTATGGAGGCTGCTGATGTTAACTTATCTCTTGGGCCCCCTGGATCTGCTCAGAGCTTTCAGCATCCTCAGAGATTGGCTCTGTTCCTGCTTGCCTCAAGTAGCTCTGAACTTCTTTCAAAGAAGTTCCCCTTGTCAGCTCTTCTCTGGGCTCCCTGCCTTGCTCTCTTGGCTCCTTCCTTTCAACGAATGAAATCTTCATCTTATTATCTGACTTCTGAGGGAATTGGCCCTTTCTTCCCTCTGAACAGCCATCAAACAAAAACAGAACACAAAATAAGTGAGTCTCTTCCAGCACCAAAGCAGCTGTGCTCTGTGAAAGTGGGGCTCGGACTTGTGGCCAGCCAGGCATGCTGAGCAGACTGGAAAGAGCTGTGCCTCCCAGACTCACCCCTCTCCAAATCTGGAAGCTGGGATGGCTGGAAAAGTAGAACAAGAAGGAAACGCAAAACCACAGCTAAGCCCAAGGTTAAGAGAGAAGTCCTTATGCTAGTTTGACAGAAGAAATCCCATGTCAAGGTGACATCATGGCAGCGGCAAAATGGCTTGAGATATTAGGATCACCTCAGCTGGGGCTGAGTGCTGATCTCAAGCCGTTGGGGAGTCTTGGTTGCAGATGCTGTGCAGTAGAGCGGAGCTATCACAGCCAGGATCGCTGGGGCTGGTGCATCCATGATGTGGAAAGCCAGCAAACTTCACACTTGCATGTTGATAAGGGAAGACTGAGGTCTGCTCCTCAAGAAACCAGCGCCTTCAGCCAATGGGCAGGCTGGATTCTACTGTGCACATGTACAAGCATCCAAGGTAAGTAATTAACATAAAATCCTGCCATCACTGCTAAGACCTGGAAGAGCTGGTGGATGCCTTTGGAGAAGGGACACTCCCAGACAGGTCTACAGCCAAAACTGCAAGAGAATGCTATCTATGGTGAACAAGTCACAATCAGTGAACCGCACCACCATAAGGATGCATCATCAGATGTGTCAAATCAAATAAGTTTCACTTTTAGTTTGGGATGTAGTAAAAACAATTTAAAGGATACTTTAGGAACTTCATAAAAGGAAGCTGAAGAGACGGTCCACAACTTCTGTTGAACCGTTCTAGAGACTGGAGTTTAACTTCTAGCACCCCTACCATGCTGCTCACAACTGTCTGTGACTCCAGCTTCAAGGGGATCTCATATGTTGGGCCTCCATGGGCACCAGCATAGATGGCCAAATACCCTCTACACAGACAATTTTAAGTTTGTTTAAGTTCACTGAAATATTAGCATATTGGCTGAAGATATAGCTCAGTGATAGCTGTAATAAGTTAAATGTTAAAACATTAAAGAAAGAATAGATACCAGGACAATAAGAACCATGCAACATGACAAAAAACATAATTATCAAGGGAACGTGTGGAATAATACTGAAATGTTTAAAATTCAACAAAAGGATGAATCACAGCCTTTTCAAGATCAAAGATAGAATTAGCTAGATTTTTGGAAAACTGGAACTGCAGTAGAATCTAGGGTACAGTTTAAGCCAAAGAGTTGAAAACATGGAGTAAAGCTAGGAAGTGAGAAGGGTGGGGTACATACTAAATAAGAGTCATGAAAAGAGAGAAAAGTGAGAGACAAAAACTTAGAACAAACAGCTGCCAACCTAGAATTCTATACCCAGCCCAACTATCATGTATGAATGACTGTAAAATAAAAATGTTTTAAGACATTTACAGAGTGAGAGAATACTGCTCATAGATTTGCTTTGAAAATGTGGTGGGTTGAATAAGAATGGCCCCACAGCTCATTTATTTGAATGCTTAGTCATCAGGGAGAACTCTTTGAAAGGATTAGGAGGTGTGGCTTTGGTTAGAGGAAATATGTCACAGGGAGTAGGTAGGCTTTGAGGTTTTAAAAGTCCATTCTAAGTTCAATCTGTCTGTCTGTCTGTCTGTCTCTTTCTCTCTCTCTCCCTCTCTTTCTTTCTTTCTCTCTCTCTTTCTCTCCCCCCTCTCTCTCTTCCTCTCTCCTTCCCTATTGCCTGTGGATCCAATATAGAACTCTCAGCTACTTCTCCAGCACCATGTCTGCCTATGTGCTGCCATGCTCCCTGTAAGAAAGCCCCAATAAAGTCTTCTTATTTAAGAGTTGCTGTGGTCAAGGTGTCTTTTCACAGTAATAGAACAATGAACAAGACAAAAATAATGAAACTGAACACAAAGAAAAAAGTTGTTTTAAAAAACTAATAGTGACATTACATTTATTTGGTTTGGTAAGGTCTCTCCTCCTGAGTATCCAGGAGATAAGGCTGGAGAAGCAAAAGTTTGAAACCTCCTTGGTTAATACAGTGAGTCCCCATCTCAGGGGGTGGGGGCAGTGATGGCACAGTGAAGAGCTGAGATGTTCTCCAGAGGTCCTGGATTCAGTTCCCAGCACTCACATGGCAGCTCACAATTATCTGCAACTCTGACTCTAGAGGAACCTATGTTCTTCTGGTCTCAATGGACACTAGGAATATGTGGCAGTTTGATAGGAATGACTCCCAGAGATTCATGTGATTAAATACTTGACCCATAGGTTGGGGCATCATTAGGAGATATGTCCTTGTTGGAGAAGGTGTGGCCTTGGAGGTGTGTGTGGGAAGTGTGTCACTGTGTGGTCAGGCTTTGAGATATAATACTCATGCTATGCTCAATGTGGTGCACATTCTTTTTCTGCTGCCTTCAGATCAAGATGGAGAACTCATCCAGCATCATGTCTATCTGGATGCTGCCATGCTTCCCACCATGATGATAATGGACTGAACCTCTGAAACTTAAGATAGCTCCAATTAAATGTTGTCCTTCATAAGAGTTGTCTTGGTCATGGTGTCTCTTCACTGCAATAAAACCTAAACTAAAACACCAGACATGTGGTACGCAGATATACATGTGGCAAAAATGTCCATACCCATTAAGATAAGTACAATAAATAAATAAATAAATAAATAAACAAACAAGCATAAAACATAGTTAAGATATTGCTTTATGGGAAATATTATTTTAAAGAGTTATTATTTTTAGGGTAACAAATATCAAATATTATATGGCTCAGTTTAACAGAGGATGGAAGCTTCCCAGATTTGGGAGGGCACATTTCTAATATGTTATAAGACTTTGGATAGTTCAGGCAAATGTTGGAATAAGTCATATTCTAATGTCAAGGATATATAGCTTAGGAAAAAAGGCTTATAAGAATAAGATACATAATTTCCTACCCAGCTAAAGGAAAAATAAATTTAAAAAATGTTAAAGTAGATCACCCAGCAGTGGGAAAGAGGGGGGGGGAAAGGAAGACAGGATTTAGTGAGTTGGCTTCCCTTTTATAATCAAGACTTGACCTGTCACTTCGTAACTCAGCAGCCAGGGCCACCAAAATACTCACTGCTCCTCCATTATGAGCCTCGTGTTCCTCAGCTATAAATGGAAGCAGTAAAATTCAACAGAGTCCTTATGAGCATTGCATGATCTTATAGATGACACATAATATATATGCAGAAGGATGGCTGTGATATAACGGGTGCTCAGTGAATGCCAGCTCTCTGCCCTCTCTTGGCCAGTGTTACCTTTACCATCACCAACCCTAACCAAGCATAAGGATGCTCACTCTCCCTCCTTCCTACATTATGGTTGGATTATCCAAGCCCAGTCTTTACTCTGTGTTTGTATTGGGTGAAGATGGCTAGCTGCCATGCCTGGTCTTTGTTAGAGGCCTCAATCTGTGTCTCTGTCCTTGAGCAGCAGCACAGTATTGGAAAAGTGAACATTCTCAGAACCTGAGTTCCTCTACCACGTAACATGAGTCAACATGGTACCCTCTGTATTAGTGTCTCCATCTGGATTCATTAAGGTGGAAAACCCAAGAGAAATGAGAGAAAGAAGGGAGGACTGGCTCCTGTTTAGGGAGGGAGGACTGGCTCCTGTTTTCAGAGATTTCAGTCCACGGTTGTCTGGATCCATTGTTTCTGGGTTGTGGTGAGGCAGAAGATCATGGTAGAAGGACATTGAGAAGACTTTTACTTCACAGTGGCCAGAAAGATAGAAAGAGAAGGGGAACAGGGACACACCTCCTAATCTATTGTACCCATCTATATCTCACCTCTCCAAGTGTCATCACCCTCTGTGGACTAAGCCTTCAAAAAACTAGCCTCTTGGGTTACACTCATATCCAAGCTGTGACAATTGGCAGAACAGGGAAGCCACTGACCTCATGTTCAAGTCCAAGAGCACTGGCTCTTGTAGTCGCCATTGCTGTTTCTTGATTCATTAGACACGAGCATTCATATGGTCATCTATTTCTTTAGTCTTACAACTTAGGTTGTTGAGTGTCTACCATATACTGGATACTTAAAGAATTCAGATGATCAGTTTGGTAGTCTGAATATGCTTGGCCCAGGGAGTGGCACTATTTGGTATGGCCTTGTTGGAGGAAGTGTGTTACTGTGGGCATGGGATTTAAGAGCCTTGTCCTAGCCATGTGGGAGCCAGTCTTCTGTTTGCCTTGGAACAAGATGTAAAACTCCCAGCTCCTCCTGCACCATGCCTGCCTGGATCCTGCCTTGGTGATAATGGACTGAACCTCTGAACCTCTAAGCCAGCCCCAATTAAATGCTATCCTTATAAGAGTTGCCTTGGTCACGGTTGTCTGTTCACAGCAATGGAAACCTAAACTTAGACAATTGGTGTAAGGGTACAGTGTTTGCTGCCAAACCTTATGACCTGAGTTTTGATCCCCAGGACCTTTACGGTGGAAGAAGAGAACCAATTTCTACAGATTGTTCTAAGATTTCCACATAGGCACATTGACACATATGCCTCACCTTTAATAAATAAATGCATGTTTTAAAAAAGAATTTGAATGGTTTGCGCCACCACCAGGCATAAGAATAACACTGAAAAGTGTATTTTAAAATGCCAGTTCACAGGTTTCTTTTTTTTTTTTTTTCATTTACATTCCAGTCACTGCCCCTCCTCGGTCCCCCCTCCCCCAGTTCCTTATCCCATTCCTTCTCTCTTTTGCGTCTGAGAGGGTGCTCCCCCACCCCAGACCTCCCTGTTCCCTGGACCTCAGGTCTCGAGGATGAGGATTAAGTGCATCTTCTCCCGTTAAGGCCTAACCAGGCAGACCTCTGCTATATATGTGCCAAGAGCCTTGGAGCAGCCCGTGTATGCTGCCTGGTTAGTAACTCAGTCTCTGGGAGCTCCCTGGGGTCTGGGTTAGTTGAGCGTGTGGGTCTTCCTATGGAGTCGCTCTCCCCTTCAGCTTCTTCAATCCTTCCCCTAATTCAGCCATCGGAGTCCCTGACTTCCGACCAGTGGTTGGGTGTAAGTACCTGCTTCTGTCTCGGTCAGCTTCTGGTAGGGCTGCTCAGAGGACTGCTATGCAAGGCTCCTGTCTGTGAGCACATCATAGCATCAGTAATAGTGTCAGGCCTTGGTGCCCTTCCATGAGATGGATTCCAAGTTGGGCCAGTCATTTGACCAGCTTTCCTTCAGTTTTTTTTTTTTTTCCCTCTATTTTTGTCCCTGGAGTTCTTTTAGATAGGAACGATTCTGGGTTAGAAATTTTGACTGTGGATTAGTAGCCCTGTCCCTCTGCTTGAGGTCCTGCCTATCTATTAGAGGTAGACTCTTCGTGTTCCCTCTCCCCAGTGTTGGGCATTTTGGCTAAGGTCACCCCCACTGAGCCCTTAGAGTCTCTCACCTCCCTGGTCTCTGGTACTTTCTAGAGGGTCCCCTCACCTCCCACCTCTGAGGCTGCTTATCTCTATTCATTCTCTTGGCCCTCTGGGTTTCTCTCCTTACCCTCCCCCCATACCTGATCCTGTTCCTCTTTTCCCCTCTCCTGCTCCCTCTCCTCCCCCCCCCCCCCCCCCCCCCCCCCCCGCCGCAGGTCCCTCCTTCCCTCTGCCTGCCTCTCATGATTATTTCCTTCCCCATTCTAAGTGGGATTGAAGCATCCCCACTTGGGCCTTTCTGCTTGTTACACTTCTTATGGTCTGTAGGTTGTATCCTAGATATTCTGTACCTTTGGGCTAATATCTACTTATTACTGAGTACATACCACTCATGCCCTTTGGGGTCTGAGGTATCTCACTCATGGTGATATTTTCTAGTTCCATCCATTTGCCTGTAAAATTCATGACATCCTCATTTTTAATAGCTGAATAGTATTCTATTGTGTAAATGAACAACATTTTCTGTATCCAGTCCTCTGTTGAGGGACATCTGGGTTGTTTCCAGCTTCTGGCTTTTACAAGTAAGGCTGCTATGAACACGGTGGAGCACGGGTCCTTGTGGAATGGTGGGGCATCTTGGGTATATCCCCAAGAGTGCTACAGCTGGATCTTTAGGTAGAACTATTTCCAATTCTCTGAGGAGCTGCAAGATTTATTTCCAGAGTGGTTATACAAGTTTGCAATCCCACCAGCAATGGAGGAGTGTTTCTCTTTCTCCACACCCTTGCCAGCATGTGCTGTCACTCGAGTTTTTGATCTTAGCCATTCTGATAGGTGTGAGGTAGAATCTCAGAGTTGTTTTGATTTGCATTTCTCTGATGACTAAGGACTTTGAACATTTCTTTAAGTGCTTCTCGGCCATTTGAGATTTAGGCGACTTCGGATTCTTCTGTTGTGAATTCTCTGTTTAGCTCTGTACCCCATTTAATCAGATTATTTGGTTTTTTGGAGGTTAATTTCTTAAGTTCCTTGTACATTTTGGTGTAGGGACTTTTCCCCCTATCTGTAGATTCCTGACTTGTTCTATTGACAGTGTCTTTTGCCTTACAGAAGCTTTTCAGTTTCACAAGGTCCCATTTATCAATTGTTGAGCCTGAGCCATTGGTTTTCTGTTCAGGAAACTTCCTCCTGTGCCAGTAAGTTCAGAGGCTCTTTCCCATTTCCTCTTCTATTAGATTCAAATTAAATGGAGAGAAAGTAGAAGCAATCTCACTAAAATATGGGACAAGACAAAGCTATTCACTCTCTTCCTATCTACTCAATATAGTACTCAAAGTTCTAGCTAGAGCACTTAGACAACAAAAGATGATCAAGGGGATCAAGGGGATATAAAGGAAGAGGTCAAAGTATCACTATTGGCAGATGATATGAGAGCATACCTAAGCGAGCCCCAAAATTCCATCAGAGAACTCCTACAGCTGATAAACAACTTCAGCAAAGTGGCAGGAATATAAAATTAACTCAAACAAATCAGTAGCCTTCATTTATACAAATGATAAACAGGCTGAGAAAAAATTATGGAAACAACACCCTTCACAATAGCCACAAATAATATAAAATATCTTGGTGTAACTCTTGTCATACAGATCTTTCACTTGCTTGGTGAGAGCTATACCAAGAAGACCTCAGAAGATAGAAAGATCTACCATGCTCATGGATTGATAGGCTTAATGTAGTGAAAAATGGCCATGTTACCAAAAGCAATCTACAAACTCAGTGCAATCTCCATCAGAATTCCAACACAATTCTTCACACACATGGAAAGAGCAATATTCAACTTTGTATGGAAAAACAAAAACCCAGGATAGCCAAAATAATTCTCAACAATAAAAGAACTTCCAGGGAAATCACCATCCCTGACCTCAAGCTGTACTACAAAGCAATGGTGACAAAAGCCACATGGTATTGGTACAGAAACAGACAGGTCGATCAACGGAATTGAAGACCCAGAAGTAAACCCACACACCTATGGACACTCGATCTTTGACAAAGAAGTCAAAAACATACAGTGGAAAAAAGAAAGCATCTTCAACAAATGGTGCTGGTCTCACTGGTAGTCTGTACATAGAAGAATAAGAAATAGATCCGCATTTATCACCTTGCATAAAGCTCAAGTCCAAGTGGATCAAGGACCTCAACATAAAGCCAGAAACACAAGGTTTCTTTAGATATCCAGGCTACTCATTGCATTGGGTCTCAGATCTTATAGCAGCCTTTAGGACTCATCGAATAGAACGAACCAACCTGCCCTATCTCCTCCTCGGTAGTTGACAGATGTCAGGTGGAGACAAATGGGACTCTCTGTTTATTTACAGCTAATGGGATATAATGTGTACCTCATATTAATATTGTGAGACCCAAGGCAGAAAGACACAAATAACCAGCAAAAAATTTGGATCCAAGAAGAGGAAACTCTGTTGCTGGTCACCTGCAAACTGGTTAGAGAGCAGGCCAGAGACAGCATGTACATGTGCATGTATGCATCTCCGTGTGTGTGCGCGCGCTCGAGTATGCGTGTGCATGTGTGTGTGTATGTGTGTGTGTGTGTGTGTGTGTATGTGTGTGTGTGCGCCTACAGCACACAGAATCTTCCTATACTCATAGAAAGCCTTATTTTATCTTCTCTCTGCAGACCCCCCATGCAGGGAGTCTCTAGGGGCAGCTTGGTGATTGTCCTCAGTTCTTCTGTTTCTGAACAGCACAGAACATCTTTCTCGGCATAGGGTCTTATTTACTTTCAGAGTAGCCTTGGAATTCAAAAGCATTGGTTAAATCCTGCCCTGCCCCCTGCATGTGTGGGAAATGAGTTAAGTTCAGAAAACCCATTTGATTTGCCTGATGTTGGGTACCAGGACTTCAAACCTCGAGATGTCACCTGCCTCCCCCGGCTCTTTGCATGCCTGCTCACTGTAAGTTAAGGACGAGTTTGTCAGCTTAGAAAACAGTTCTTTTCCCCTTTGAGGGAGAACCAGGAAGCAAAGGCATACTCACAGGACAAGTTCTGACTTTGTTTTCATGGAGAGTGATCAGAGCCATGCCTGGGCCTGTCAGAGCAATGGTTAGAGACAGCTGCTGGAGAGGAGAATGGTCCTTTCTCCTGTCTTTCTGGGATTCTGGACCATGAAACAGGAACATTTAACTTTTAGGCAATCTCTAGAATTCTCTTCCTTCTTTCTGGAACTTTCCCATTACAATGTAACCTTTGAAATTCTCTCTCTCTCTCTCTCTCTCTCTCTCTCTCTCTCTCTCCCTCTCCCTC
>JADRCD010171326.1:37191-47653 GCA_019843815.1 Montemys delectorum
CTCTCTCTCTCTCTCTCTCTCTCTCTCTCTCTCTCTCTCTCTCTCTCTGTGCGTTGACGTGTGTGTGGATACAGAAGAGAGCTTGTAGGAATAAGTTCTCTCCTTCCACCACGTAGGTTCCAGAGACTGAATTCAAGTCATCTGGCTTCCTTCAAGCTCCCCTACCCACTGAGCTACCTCAAGTGACCCAATAGGTAACTTCCCGCAAGGCCACCCTTGTATGTGAAACCTCTATTGCAAGGAACTACTTTCTCTAGGGAGAGAGATTCAGGGGAAAGAGGGACTAGGGCTCCGAGCAGCCCAGTTTCCTTTGTGCCTCTCCAAAGGGAGTCATGCTGCTCTCAAGGATCCCCTTCAGGATCCACATCTTAGCATTAGTGTAGAGACTTGGTAAGGTACGTTTGATGAGGTGCATCTTTACCTGCTGTAAGTCAGGGACTCTTGGAAAGCCTCTATGGAAACTTTCTGGCTCTGCACCCCTGTCTTGAGTTAGACATCGGGGCTGGAAGGCTCAAAACCCATTCATCCCCCTTCTTCCAGCACAATTGAAGGAACCAGTCCACTCTGCAGCTGCAATTACTGTTTCTGCATTTACCACGGTTGCTACAGCAACCAACTGACCCAGTCACTTAAAATCTAGACTTCCACTCCATATCAACAGTGGTAATAATTTGAGCATAATCTTAATGCTACTGTATGCCACACCAGTGTCCCAATTCCCGCAGCAATTACGCCATTTATGTCTTCTAGATGTGAGTAAGAGACGTGGTGGCCGAATACCATTTTGAAGGTTGTTTTTAAGGACATCACTCCTGTCACCAGCTATTGTATTAAAATGAGTCTCAGCAAGGAGCGACATCTACACTGAGTGGAGCAGAGAGAGACATCTTAATGATGAGCTAGGACAGAGGTGTGAGCAGAATTAGGGGCAAGAAATAATGTCTCCAAGGGAGGAAGGGAGAGCAGGAATTATAGAGGAGGGGTATGTAATGAGAGGTGCAGCATGGGAGGGTCACAGTCGTTGGCAGGGGTGTGGCCAGGGTGAAGAAGGGATGAGGAGTAAATCTCCAACTCCACTGTCAAACTCAATGGAACCCAAGAGACAAAAAGAGCCCAGTGTTAGGTCCAAAGCATGAGCGAATATCCCAGGCCTCATGCAGGGTGAATCAGATCTGAGATGAGGTTCAGGTGGACAATGGGGAAACGGCCAGCAGTCCAGGCAGTGCACTTGCATGCCTAGTGTCCCCCCAAGCCTTCAAACCCAGTATCGATGTGGTATGCACCACCAACATCTGCGTATGCCTAACAAGGAGCAGGCATGGAGAGCAGCTCACTCAAGATCATAGAACTGGGCGCGCCGGGTCTGCAGCTTGACAGGGCAAGTTTGGAATTGATTTCACACAGAGATTTGTTTAGCTTCAGTATAGGGCTTGGTTGGAGGATAGATTGGGGGTTGGGGAGGTGGGGCGCAGACAGGGGAGGTTGGGGCCAAAGTCTGGAAGACATGAGAGCTGGTTCAAGAAACTCATCAGTTCTCTTTCTCCAACTGTGGGCAAGCATCATGTCTCTTCCTGCTTGCTTAAGGCCTGGAAGAATTCAGAAACCAAGGACACAGGAACTTGGGGATGCAGCAAGCCTTGAAGCACTTGCCTAGTGTTTCTGAGTGTTGGGATCACAGTCTTTCATGTGGCATTCACGCTATACTGAGCTCCTCCATGGTTATTTACTTTATTTTATTTTATTTTATTTTATTTTATGTATATGGATGTTTTGACTTCACGTTCATGCCCTTGGCTGTGGAGAGCATCAGACCCCCCCTGGAACTGAAATTACACATGATTTTGAGTCCTCATGTGTGTGCTGAGAACCGAACTTGTGTCCTCTGAAAGCGCAACAAGTACTCTTAACCCCTAAGCCACTTCTCCAGCCACTGTGCCACTCTTTGACTCCTCACAACCGTGACTTCTGGGTAGAGCTCCTCAGCTAATCAGCAAACTGCATTTTACTAGTGACAGAGGTGGACACATGACCAAAGTCAGGCCAAAAGGAACCAACAAGTCAACCCGTCAAATGTCATCGGGGGACTAAGAACCTGAGAAGAATTTAGGGTACAGCTTTTATCGGCTAGATTTCTTCAAATGAAGTCTAGAATGAAGCCAGTGTTCAAGAAAGGCAAACTAAGAAATGAGCGTAATCCCAGCCTGACTGTGCTTGAGCCTGAGCCAGCCACAGCCAGCCTGTGCTGTCCACTGGACGTCGTGTGTTACATAAGCCATAGATTTGCTTTCTTCGCCTCAGACAGATTTCTGTCTCCTCTAATCACAGAATCAAAATGTGAGAAAGAGAGGGACTGGTTCACCTTTTCTCAAAGCCTTTACCCAAAGACTCCAAAGTGCAAAGCCCCAGGGGAAGAAAACCAGATGCATGCAGGCAGAGGGCAAGGAACAGTGAAGATGTCCCCGACGTCAGAGAGAAGATAAACTCTAGAATCAACACACGCCCCCTCAGAGGTATATTTAGTAAACTTTTTCCTCACAGGGCTTGAAGAATCCAAATTGCTTTTTAAAAATAATAAAAAGGAAACAGCCACTGTGGTTTCTCTTGACACAAGCCCAATTTCTCGGCTGTCACAATACTTCCAAATAACATGTGTAAGACTTCGCTGGGCTTTCTTTTTTGCCTTAAAACTCAAGGAAAAGGAATAATAATAATAATAATAATAATAATAATAATAATAATAATAACAACAACAACAACAACAACAATAATAATAATAATAATAATAATAATAATAATAAACCACAAGAGCCTGCAGTTCTTGCTTCGTGGTAGTGCCGCACCTCTGATTCCTAGCTGGCTTAGGAACCAGATCTCTGGGCAGATGGGTTGGGGTCTCAGGAAAGAAGCTGAAGCTGGGCCATAGCCCTGCGTCATTAGCTGGGGCCTTCTGATATCTACCTGTCCCCCGCAGAAGCAGACACGGTGAGCCCTGAGCTGAACTCCTTGCTGTCCTGAGACTCCGCCTGCCTCCCCTTCAGGTTCCCCTATTTCATGCTTCCCAATGATGCTCCCCAATGTATCCGCATGCTTCTGGGTATATTTTCTCCTGCAGTCCTCTGTGGAGTTAAAAAAAAGAAAAGAAAAGAAAAGAAAGAAAGAAAAGAAAGGAAAAGGTGGGACTTAGTCTCATTATTCTCTTTTCCTTATATATTTAAAAAATTATTTCATCAACTTGGTGGAAGTATGCATTTACATACAATAAAATGTAGCCCTTTTGGCAAATAGGTGTGTTTTGATAAGTGGATACACCTGAGTGACCATCCTCACCATACTGCGCCTGTCTTCACCAGAGCATTGCCTCGTGTACTCAGTCTCCCTGAATCTGCCCCTGTCCCAGAAGCTACTGCTGGGCACCGCAGACATACTTTGCCCCTAGTTGGTTAGGTTATAATGGAATTTATACAGGTACAATGATACGCTCTATACTTTTTCATGTTTGGTTTCTTTCTCCAACACGTCCTTGAAGTTCTTTGCATTACGACTGTTCATAGCTCACCTGTTCTATTGCAGAGTGGCACACCATTATATAGATAGCTATAATTTTTTTGCTGATTGACATTTGGGTTGAATATACCCCTCAAGGTCAGACAAAAGGCAAGCACTTGAAATAAATAGAATTGCTGTAAATGTATGTGCACATCTTTATGTCGTCATGTTTTCATTTCATGTGTTTCCATGTTACAGAAACTTTAGACCATATGTTAAATACATGTTCACTTTATGGAAATTGCCAAATTGTTTTTCCAAAGTGGCTGGACACTTTATTCTTATGCCAATGAGAGTTCTAGTTGCTTCGTATCTCTACCATGATGTCACCATGGTTTTTTACTCTTTGCCATTTTGATGGAGGCCGAGTGTGTCTCTTTATGATGGATGGATCTTGATGGATGTTGGGTATGTCTTATGCGGTGAGTGAATGCTGATGGATGTTGAGTGTGTCTTAATGTAATGAATAGATTTTGGTGGTGGTTAAGTGTGTCTCACAGTGATAGATGTTGGGTCTTGTCAGAGATGGATTTTGAGAGATGTTGGGTGTGTCTCATTGTGATGAATGGATTTTGATAGAGGTTAAGTATGTCTCCCTTTGATTGATGGATTTTCTTGAATGTTGAGTGTATCTCATTGTGATGGATGGATTCTGATGGCTGTAGTGTGACAAATGGATTTTGATGGAAATTGGAGGTGTCTCATTATGATGGATAGATTTTGACGGCTGTTGAGTGAGCCTCATTGTGATGGATGGATTTTCATGGGTGTTGAGTGTATCTCATTGTGATGGATGGAGTTTGAGCATGCCTCATTGTGATGGATGGAAGTTGGGTGTGTCTCATTATGATGCATGGATTTTGATGACTGTTGAGTAAGCCTCATCACGACAGATGGATTTTGATGGCTGTTAAGTGTGTATTATTGTGATAGATGGATTTTGATGGCTGTTGCATGTCTCGCTGTGGCTTTATTCTTCTTTTCCTCTACTAACGATGTGAGAATTTTTTTCATGAGCTTCCTGTTGTTTAAATCTTCTTTTGTTTTGTGGCTGATCAAATCTTTTGCCCATATTTTGTTTGTTTGTTTTTTTACTGAGTCGTAGTAGTGCTTATAAATGTGTACTTGATGATGTACATTCATCTAAATATACAGTTACATGCAAATATAATATGCAAATATGCTCAGTATATATCATAAACTTGTTTTTGTTGTCTTAACAGTTTTTTCTTTTTTCTTTGTTGTTGTTGCGTTGTTTGAGACAGGGTCTTGCTATGTCGTTCGAGCTGCCCTGGAACTTTCAGCGCGCGAGCCTCCTGCCTCTTCCTCCCTAATGTCAGAGTTTTGAGAGCATACTTAATTTACTTTTGCTATAGTGTAAATCACCTCTTCTTAAGCTTCTTAAACGTTAGCATCTGCTGGCTCCTTCCTGTCATCATATCAATATCATGAAATTCCTCTAAAACGTCTAAAACTTAACCAAATAAAAACAAAATGAAAATCCCTTTATTGAACTCCACAGCCCTCTCTAGTCACGTCCTTTTTTCCCCCTTACACGATTAAGCAGCAAAACCCCAAATTCTTTATTTACTGTCCCTAAAACCTAATTTCTTCTTTTATTCACTCCTACCACCCTATTGTGATATCTCTGGGAGAGTAATGGACAGAGATGCAAAACCAGGTCCTGACATCTAGGTGTCCAAGATTCTCTGCATGGTCGGTTCAAAGAGGCAGAGCTGGGGGTGAGGGTGGATGGAGATAGATAGGGCTGCACAGTTGAATGGCAGGGACTGGGGATGCCCCTTGACCACCTTCTCCTTGCATTCCAGAGTCTTCCTTCCCCCAAACATCTTTTCATCATTGACTAAATAATCATCACGAAGTTGACACATTACCTTACAAATGTCTGCTAAGGTATTAGTTACTGGTGAACACATTCTGATGACAGGAACTGCCCCTGGCCTCTGCCCTGAGATGTGACTTTCTCCAAAACCTTCAGCTTCTCCACCGCTCCACTCTCTTCTTCAACCATCTGTAGCTCTACTTCTAGGATACCCGCCCTCTATTGGCCTGCTTGGGTACCAGACACACAGGCAAAGCACACATACACATTTAATAAACAAATAAAAATTTAAAAGAAGCTCATGGTCTGGCTGGTGAGTTGGTAAGCCATCTATCAACGCATTTGATGAACAAGAGTACAGCCGAGCATCCCCAAGTCAGCTGAAGGCTGCTTAAGGACAGCCTCACTCTGGCGAATGCCATGGAATATACAAGCCAGTGAAGTGGGGTTAGGGGTCACCTTAGCTCAGGTGGAGGCAGGTGAGGGAGCTTGCAGGAAGCACCCAGGACTGATGAATAGCACGGCCTTCGGCCTTCGTGGTGCATAAATACCTAGCCCAATCCCTCCCGTCCTTGAAAGAGGATCACAGCCAACCACTTAGTTGGGCTACATTTTCCAACCTCCCCTGTAAAGTGAAAACATGTGACTAAGTTACTGTAGCTAGTCTTCGTTACTTTATAGGTTCTTCTTCCCCCCCCTCCACCCTTTATCCCCCCCCTCCCCCGGTTTCACTCCCTATCACTAGCTAGGAGAGAAAGAAGGATAGAGGGTATGGTGCTTTGAATAAGATGGCCCCCATAGACTCATGTGTGTGAACGCTTGGCCCGTAGGGAGTGGCACTATTAGGAGGTGTGGCCTTTTTGGAGGAGGTGTGGCCTTGGAGGAAGTGTGTTACTATGGAGGTGGGCCTTGAGGTCCCAGAGTTGCATTGGTCATGCTTTCTCTTCACAGCAATGGGAATCCTAACAAAGACATGACTACTAACAAATCGCAGCCAAGCCTCTCAACAACCAACAACCACTGACCCGCCCATGGGGTCCTAGCATTTTTATACTCTCTGAAAAGTTTTCAGAATTCCAAATGTTACGCAATCACAGAAACTCTCTGCAGCTGGCAAAACCATGCCTCTGCTAGAGCACGAGGCAAATCACAGTCGGCTGCCTTGCCTCAGACAGTCCGAAGCAGCCCCACATCCCTACGCCTGGGATTAAAATGGAAGCACATGCTTATAACATTTCTGTGTTTTTTAAAGAAACCAAAATTCCAAAATTGTCTCTACAAGTTATCCCAATGGAACATTAGCAGAGGGGATGTGCGGCCCTTCCAAGCCAAAAGCTTCTCAAGAAGTGAGCGTACCTCTTCTATCCTGTTTCCCTTTTGATAACTGGTTAGAGATGATAACAAGGTTCCAAGGAAGGATAGAGCCAGGAGATGGAAGGAGATTGGGTTCTTGAGTGAGCCCCACTGTAAACTCAAACACCTGCCCTACACTGTTTGTTACGGGAGCAACAAATGAACAGATGTGTTCAACCGTGGAAAACGGGGTCATTTTTATTCTTGTAGCATAACCTACTTTATGCAAATGCATCCAGATTATGGTAGATTTGTAGAAGGTTTATAAATTATACATATATGTAGAGCAAAGAAAATGGAGTAAAATATACCAAGCTGTTAATAATGGCGGTTATCCGTGGGTGGTAAAATTATGGGTGAATTTAATTTTCTTTGAACATGTCTGCCTTCTCCAGATTTGCTACAACGAGCTTGTGTTACTTTATATTCATGACAAATATAAATTCTCTAAATTCAGGTAGTTACACAGAGATAATGACAGGTTAAGAATGAGCCTTATCACTAGGTGGTACGTAGAAAGTCTACTCACGTCTCAGATTTAAGAACAGAGAAGAGGGAAACAAGAAGACTGCTCCTCGGGGTTCATGGAGAGAACGGGCTAAGGCACAGCTGTGAGATGCTGGCATCACATGCCTTGCTGGATCCTTGCTCTCCAGCCTAGCCTGGGGCTCGCTCTGCCTCATGATGCACCCTGCCAATTTCCTGTGTCATCTCCTGTTATGGCTTGGCACTTGGTGTCCCTCACAGGCTGTTTTGATAGCTTGACTCCTAGCTTTGTGACATCCTTTCTCTCCCTCTCCCTGCCCTTTCCCCCTCTCTTGTCTATGTGTGTGACATGGCACTTGTGTGAAGGTCAGAGGACAATTTGTGGGGAGTCACTTCTCCTTTCACTACAGGTGCTCTGGGGAATCGAATTCAGGTGGCCAGGCTTGCCTGCAAGCACCTTTACCCACTAAGCCATCTCACTGACCCTACAGGGGTCAGGTATTTCCTATTCTGTGTAGTAACCCTGTGGGACACTTTTGAAAGTTATGAAAACCTTAGGCTATCAGGTCTAGGCAGGTGAAAGCAGGTCACTAGACGTAGGTAGCTGAGGTAGGTCAGTCTGATCCCATCTTGGGTTCTCACCTGCATTCTGGTAGACCACCACATTCATATTCTTGGTCCCAAGTTTTGGCCGCTCCAGACTGAGCCACCCCCGCAGGCAATGTCCCCCACTCCCCAGCCTCTTGATGGATTGGTGACGTCTGAAACCAGAAGTCAGATGAACCCTTTCTTCCCTCCTTTAGGTGTCTGCCAGGCATTTATTTGTCAGAGACTAGAACAGTGCCAATGCCACTTCTTTTGACATTTGGAAACATGTGAGGTCCACCGAGAACCTTGGGGATCAGAAGTAAAAGGCAGTCAGGTATACAAAGGGGGGACCTTTTAGAGATGCTACACTTGCTGTCCCTCCACTCCCTTCCTGAAGCATACTTCCTCCTGGACTTCCATGAGAACATAAATTCCTGTCTACCCCTCTGACTGTAGGGTACCAGTCACTCCCCGTTTCTGAGTGCTTCCTGCGCCACTCCTTAGGAATCTTCTCACACCACACTCTTCTGAAATGGCCTTCTCCTTACCCACAGCTCCCTGTCTGTTCTTCAGTTTGGCTTTAACCACACATGGACAACAGCCTATGGGCCTCATAGCAGAAGTCAGCTACTTCTTATTCTGCCTAGCAGCCCTGCCTCACCTCCACCATCCAATTCTAAGCCCCAAGCCTTCCACTCAACCTCCACCATCCAATTCTAAGCCCCAAGCCTTCCACTCCACCTCCACCATCCAATTCTAAGCCCCAAGCCTTCCACTTCTTCTCCCTCCCCCAGGTTGCCAGGTGTGAAGCCACCTATTGGAGGTAGCCCATGTCCTACATGTCCACTGCCAAGGCCTTTATCTATACTATCCCACCCTGCCTATCAACTCCCATGACAGAGTCTTTCCAGACCCTCGAGGCCCCCTCTTCTCCACATAGCCCCAAGAACAAGAACCTCTTTTACTTTCTTTTTAAGATGAGATTATGAACTAGTTCATACACAGAGAAAGGGCACTGGAAATGAACCCAGTAAATATCTTATATATCTACCACCCGAAATTGACAAGTGCAGAGAATTCACATCTATTTCCTATAAGTAAATATATCCAAACACAGATTTTAAAGAGTCACTTTCTACACTGAAAAGTCTTAGTGAGCCAAGTATGGTGGCTCACACCTGTAATACCAGGACTTGGGAGGTAGAGACAGGAGGATTACAGTGGGTTTGAGGACAGCCTGGGCTGCACAGTGAGTTTCAGGCATATAGCAAAATCTTATCTCAAAACCACCACAAAAGAGGGGTGGCACTTCAGTGGGGCTGGGCATGCAGCTCAGCAGCTGGGGCTAGGGAGCATCCTTACCATTGCACAGGTCTTTAAAGCTTCAGTGGCTCCCAATACTTCTGTAGGCATGCAGTGTCTACAGTCTACACACTTTGCCGGTTCTCTGGGCCTCAGAGTACTGCTTCTCCCGCCAATGTGAACTAATATCCAAGAAGAAATAAGTTAAAAGGAAGACAGGCTTACTTGGGCTCTGGGATTGAAGAACTGCATTCTATCAGGAAGGCATCGTGGCAGTGGCAGCAGCGAGAGAGCAGCTGGTCATGCTGGCTCTCCCAGTCAGCATCAGAGAACAAACAGGAAGTGGAGGATGGGCTGCAAATGTGACCCACTTCATCTAGTGAGATGCCAACTCCTAAAGTAGCAGCTCTCCACCTGTAGGTAGTGACCCCTTGAGGGTCACGTATCAGATATTGCATTATGTTTCATAACAGCAAAACTGCAGTTGTGAAATAGCAATAAAATAATTTTATGGTTGGGGGTCAGCACAGCGTGAGGAACTGTATTAAAGGGTCGCAGCATTAGGAAGGTTGAGGACCACTGTCTTAATGACTCCACAGCCTTCCCAAACAGTGCCACCAGCTGGAGACCGAGTATTCTAACTGACACGTGAGTCCATGAGGCATTGCACAGTCAAACTGTTAACACTCAAGTTTCCTTGTCAGTAAAACGGTGATGATGTCTCTAGTTACCGCTGGAGTAATTAATTGACTTCTTCTTTAATAACTCTTTAAAAAAAAAAAATGAGCCAGGCAGTGGTGGCACACGCCTTTAATCCCAGCACTTGGGAGGCAGAGGCAGGAGGATTTCTGAGTTCGAGGCCAGCCTGGTCTTCAGAGTGAGTTCCAGGACAGCCAGGGCTATATAGAGAAACCCTGTCTCAAAAAAACCAAAAAAAAAAAAAAAAAAAAAAAGTATTATTTTGCAACTTCGTTCATACATACTTTGATATATGCCACGGACTGGGTTTGTTTCGGGAACCTCTTGTTCCGCGGGATGAGAGTTCAGGTCAGGTGGGCAAAAAATTCGGCGAGTGATAAACAGAGTCGATACAAAGAAGTGTTGAGTCTGAATGTATTTCTTAAAAATGGCATGAAGTTTTTACAGTCATTACAGAAGAGAAAAGAAAAACCTGGCAGCTCAGTAGTCGAGGTACATCTGAGGCCATCTAAAACACACTGGGTCTAAAACAGCAGCCATCTCCTCTGGACTGGTACAGCACCCCTGGGCTCTGAGCTTGGGCCACATGGGCCCTGCCGGAGTCCAGGGGGCTGCAGGTGCGCCAGCCAGGAGGGCAGAGGCTCG
>JADRCD010171331.1:0-12924 GCA_019843815.1 Montemys delectorum
CCCAGCTCCCCCCAACCCCCAGACCTCACATGGTTGCTGCGTTCTTCTTCCTCCAAAGCATTGCAAAAAGACCTTCTCTCCTTCCCTGCATCTGCCTTTTCCTCCTGGGACCCTGAACTCTCACCCAGCAATTGTCCCCAGGTCTTCTTTACTGATAAATCAAGAACCAACTGGGGAACAGGACATTAGCATCAGAACTGCCCCCTTCAATTTTCTTCATTATTTCTTCATTTTGTGAAGTAAACTTGGGTGTTATTATGGAAAAAAATTATATATGCATCTATTTGTTTATTATCCATTCACTTATCTAATTAATGTGTATCTATGTACAGTGGTGTTATGTAGAGTTCAGAGGGCTGCTTGGATAGGAAGAATATGCAAGAGGACAGTAGAATGCGCCCTGATTGATTGGTTTCTCAAGGGGGTGGAAATTGTTGTATTAACAGCATTGAGCATACTCAGACAGAAGAACATGTAACAACAAACAAATAATAAGATTATCTTCTGCAATATTACAAAGGCATTAAAAAAATCTCTGTGTTCTTCACGAGCATTTAAACACAAGAAACATTATTGCTAGAAAGATTTTAAAGACCTAACTAACATGAATGAGCATGTATAAGTTAGTAGTAACTCACTAAGAAACACTTGTACATGAGTGTTGGGGATAATGACAGTGGAGGGGAAGGCATAGTGTTTGGTATCTTTAGATTGATGGTTATAGAAAATTATTTATAGACTAAGTTAATCTACACAGTAATAGATTATGCAACAAACAGACACGTAGTTATAATAATGTTTTATAATAATTCTGTATAGGAATCAGATGTTCTCTACAGTGGAACAACAGTTGAGTAGTATAAAGATGAAGGATTCTCGCTGATGCTCAGAGCTGGGGGGGGGGTAGTCAGTCTCAGCAGCGTTCCCTTCCATTCTATAAGGGTATTCTTTGCTTCTAACACCTTTGCTCAGTGTTGTGAGACTAGGCAGTTTACAATCGCCAACAAGCCACTGAGGGTGTTCCTTAGCAAGCTTGCCCTATAACCTTGTTAAATTGGAAGTTTTGATTTGCAAATGGCTCTCAGGTTTAGGCGACAACTCTAATTTGATGGGTCTACAAGACACAAGTTGGGTTAGGTCCATGGAAAGCTGTAGGGCATGTGCAAAAATGAACTCTCAATGAATTTAAATGCAAAATGAAATTGATACTCTCACCAGACATTCGTTTAGAGAATAGGCTAGTGAGATTGGGCTGGCTGCACATATCAAATTATACACATGAACTCACTGTTATGTATATAAAACTAATTATAACCCCATGTAGGCTTTGAGAATGATAAAAAGGTAAATTGTACATTTGTATAGGAAACTAAAAGCAAAGACATTCTTACAAAAATTTCACTATGGATATTTTAAATTATTGGTTAAAGGTTATCTTTGGTGTCATAGTATACTTACTGTTACTTCTTTACAGACACAACTAAACATTATTATTTCTTTTTGTACAACAAGAAAGTAAACTACAATTTCTTTTTTGTAGAATGTCAGTAACTGCAAGTGAAATCTGCATAAAAATAAACCTCCTATATACATGTGAGCAAATATTCAATGTGACGAGTGCTTTGATAAATTTTTGAATCTAGCATTACTGCTAGCTGAGAATTAAAGAAGGTAACAAATTAGATACTTCGTTAAATTAGTCAATATAGTTAAAATTAACACATGTAGACAGACTTTGGGCTATTTTGTGGGTTCTTTACTAGCACCCTTCTCCATCCCTATTCCATCCCCACCCCCTCCCAACACTAGGTAGGAGAGAAAGAAGGTTAGAAGGAAAGGGGGCATCAATATTGTTAGACTACTTCCTGCTGGTTAGGGGATTCGAGTTCCTTGGGGCAAGTATCTTTGTCATCAAGACATCCAATTTCTTGTTATTTTCTCTTTGGGAAAACTATAACCAACAGCAAACAACAGCATCCTCCCATCCACCAGCAGGAGGAAAAGGAGGAGGAGGAGGAGGAGAAGGAGGAGCAACTACAACCTTTCTCAGGACTCTAGCATTTATATACCCTTCCAAGAGTCCCCAGAATTATCAAACAACATATACTTGCATAAACTATCTGCAGCTGTCCAAATCATGCCCCTGCTACAGCACAAGGCAAATCATAATCAGGTGCTGTGGACAATCTAAAGCAGCCCATAGCTGGAATCAAAGCAAAAACATATCCCTGTAATGTTTCTGTTTACTTTAAAATTCTCATTATAAATGCATTTAAAATATAATACAGTCAAGGTTAGAGGCTTATCAGGTAAGAGTACTTGCTGCTCAGCAGAGTCCCTGGATAGCATTCTCAGCACCTACATTATGGTTTGCAAGCACATGACACGGAACTCCAGTTCCAGGGGATCCAATACCTTTTTCTGGTTTCCTCACAGTTGAGTAACACCACAATTATCTTCTTTGATTGTCCACCGTGAGCTGGTGACGTTACACTTTTTCTTCCCCTCCGAAATGACAAAGTTAGCCAATGGAGCTTCACCATAGTTAGGCTACAGAAATGAAGTGTGAGCTCCTCCATTACGCATTTCCTGTGTGCTGAAAGAAAAACCGCCACCTCACAGGTGCTAGTGAGCTTTTATATCTCTCACCTTAATTCCTTCTTCTGGGACTTGTTAATTTATTCATGTTTTTTAAATGTTTCATATCTTCTCTCTTTAATAGTTACGTTCAGAAACTTGAACGTACTCTGTATTGGTGAATTTTCTTTATATTGTGACCAAATACTGATCATAATATAAAGAAGCAACTTAAGGGGAGGAGGGGTTTATTTTGATGGAAGGTACAGCCCGTCATGGCAGGACAGGCATGGTGGTGTCATGAATGTGATGAATGTGATGCACCTAGTTGCATGGTTTCCAGTCAGAAGGGAGATGTGTGAGCACTGTGCCTCAGTTAGTCATCTCTTATTTTGGATTCTGAGTTCCCAGCCTGTGGAGTAGCGCAGTCCACGTTTGGCGAGGGTATTCCCTCTTCAACTAATTTTTTGTTTCTGGAAACACCATCCTAGGCACATTCAGAAGTATAATTTCTATTTGGATGCTAAAGCCAATCAAGTTGACAATAAAAGCCAGCCATCTCATATTCCTAAAATGAACCACTGGCGGCCATGGCACCAGTGTGTCTTTAAGTTTGTTGTGACTCCTGATGACACCGTGGTTAAGTGTCATCTTGCGTTACCTCCAGTCTCTTTTGTAGTCATTTATGGTTCATTAGGTCTCCAACAGCACTTCCTTTATCTCACTTTTCAGACTTCAGGTATGTTGCTATGAAGTATTTAACTGACACTGTGTTTTTATTTAGTCTTCCATAGTATAAAAGAAAGCTCCCAAATTGTGAGTATCAAGTATTAGGCTCAAATCGAGGAGGTTTTGAATTGACGGCTGGGCTCAAAATGACCCTCAGTAGCAGTCATCCAGTGTTGTCTAAATGGGCTTGCATTCAAGCAAGAACACTAGTCCTGTTATTGCCCCAGAAATATCATGCTGTGCTATTAAAAATAATCCCTACGGAATACTATCATTTCCATGAACTCACATTTATTTGGGCAACGAATCACCTACTCTGATTTCCTGTTCTTAGTTGCTACTTTTTTATAGTTCATTATTTTATTTTTAAAATGTTTTCATTAACTTATTTATTCACTTTACATACTGATATCAGCACCCCTTGTTCCAGTCTCCCCTCCAACAGCTCCTCCCTACATTACCCCATCTCGTTCTCCTCCTTGAATTTGTTGCCTGCCTATGGATCCTGTCTTAGTCAGGGTTTCTATTCCTGCACAAACATCATGACCAAGCAGCAATTTGGGGAGGAAAGGGTTTATTCAACTTATACTTCCACATTGCTCTTGATCACCAGAGGAAGTCAGGACTGTAATTCAAGCAGGTCAAGAAGCAGGAGTTGATGCAGAGGTCATGCAGAGATGTTTCTTACTGGCTTGCTTCTCTTGGCTTGCTCAGCCTGCTCTCTTATAGAACCCAAGACTTCCAGCCCAGGGATGGCACCACCCACAAGGGGCCCTACCCCCTTGATCACCAATCGAGAAAATGCCCCACAGCTGGATCTCATGGAGGCACTTCCCCAACTTAAGTTCCCTTCTCTGTGATAACTCCAGCCTGTGTCAAGTTGACACACAAAACCAGCCAGTACAGATCCCATTCCCTTAATTGTCTGACTTCAGTGAGAGAAGATGCACCTAATCCTACCTACAGTGACTTGATGTGCCCAGGGGCAACAAATTCAGGGCCAGTCCTTGCCCCAGTTACTGGAGGACTGATATGCAGAACAAGCTGCACTTCTGCCACACATGTGAGGGGGGCATAGGTACAGCCTGTGCTGAGTCTTTGGTTGGTGGTTCAGTCTCTGGGAGCCCCCAGTGGTCCAGGTTAGTTGTCTCTGTTGATCTTCCTGTAGAGTCCCTATCTTCTTTGGATCCCTCAGTCCTCCCGCCAACTGTTCCACAGGATTCCTCAAGCTCCATCTAATGTTTGGCTCTGGGTCTCTGCATCTGTTTTGCTTAGGTGTTGGGTGGAGCCTCTCAGAGGACAGTTATGCTAGGATCCCAACTGCAATTGTAATTAATAGTGTCACAGATTTGGTTTTTGCCCATGGGATAGATCTCAATTTAGCCCTGCCATTGGTTGACCGTAGCCTCCATCTCTGCTCTTTGTCGCTGCCTATCTTGTAGGAAGGACGAATTTGGGGTCTAAGGCTTTGTGGGTGGGGTTGCTCTTCTTATCCCTCTGCTGGGAGTCCTGCCTGGTTACAGAAAGTGGCCACTTCAGGATCCATACCTCCACTGTTTCAGCTACAGTCACCTTCATAGACACTCTGGATCCTTCCTCCAGTCCTAGCTCTATGGTGTCTCCTTAGAGATGCCCTGCCTTCCACTGGTAATTTCTATTCTCTCTTCTCTGCTTTCCCTACACCTTAGCTTCACCCCACCGCTCCCCCCTTCTCCATCTGCTCTCCTATCCAGTTTACTCCCTCCATCCACCTCCAGTGTTTAATTTATTTCCCTTTCTGAGAAAAATTCAACCATGATGCGTTGGGCTCACCTTGTTATTTGGCTTCTTTTAGTTTGTGGATTGTTAGTGCGATTGTCCTGTACTTTATGGCTAATACCCACTTATCAGTGAGTACATACCATGCATGTCCTTTTGGGCCTGGGTTACCTCACTCAGGATGATTTTTTTCTAGTCCCATCTATTTGTCAGCAAAATTCATAGTGTTCTCGTTTTTAATAGCTAAGTAGTATTCCACTGTGTAAATGAACCATATTTTCTTTATCCATTCATCAGTTGAGGAACATCTGGGCTGCTTCCAGGTTCTGGTTATTTCCAGTTTCTGGTTATTGTGAATAAAGCTGCTAAGAGCATAGTTGAGCAAGCTCCCTTTGGGGATAGTGGAGTCTATTTTGACTATATGCCCAGGAGTGGTAATACTGGGTCTTGAGGTAGAACTATTCCAAATGCTCTGAGAAACCATCAAATTGATTTCCAGAGTGGTTGTACAAGTTTGCACTCCCATCAACTATGAAGGAATATTCCCTTGCTCCACGTCCTTCCCAACACGTACTTTCCTGTGGGGATGCGGGTCTTATTGCCTGTGGCTTCCCATGGAGATCTCTGGCCCGGCTTGATTAGGGGAGCCCTTGTGCATAGAATCAAGCAAGCATGGACGGGGCGTCTCTGCCCTGTCTTTCAAGATGCTCTGTTTCTCTGCTCTGCCCTGTAGTGAGTCGGGTTGGGCTGGGCCAACAGGCCGACTAGCCCGTGAGTGCAGCGCAGCTTCAGGTCACATTTTGGGAGAGCAGACCTCTTCCCAAGTGTTACAGCTCTAGAACAAAAGGCTCAGACCACGGAGTAGATCTTTCACACTCTTTACTTCCCTGGATACCATACATATATATAGTTTTGGGGGATCATTCATATTTTGGCAGCAGTTATTTCTCATTGGTTTGGGCTGAGAATCTTTATTTGCATGTTAGAGGGCTTGACTAATATTACACATCTCTCCTGCTGGGGGTCATTGTCAAGGGGTTGGGCTGAAATCTGAGCCATGGTCTCAGGAGCAATTCACCGAACACTTTCTGTCCCTTCTGGGCAGATGCTCAGTGGGTCTCCGGGGTTCAAAGTGGTTCTGTTGTACTGGACTCTGGCTGTCAAAATTGCCCATTGCCCCACACTTTCCTTTGAGTTTTTGATCTTAGCCATTTTGAATGGTATAAGGTAAGATCTCAGAGTCATTTTGATTTGCATTTCCCTGATGAGTAAGGGCATTGAACATTTCTTTAGGTGCTTCTTGGACATTCAAGATTCCTCTGTAGACAATTCATTATTTAGCTCTATATCCCCTTTTTATTGGGTTATTTGGATTATTGGTATGTAACTTCTTGAGTTCTTTATATATTGTTTTAAAGGTTTATTGTTTTTTTTCTTTGTGTGTTTGAGAATTCTGAACAATGCAACAGTTTTCCTCTGCAAGCTGCTCATTATAGAATTCCTTAGACAGTGAGTTCTATATTAATCTTTTGACTGTTTGAATTAAATACTAATAAGAAGTTCAGTATAACAGAGAGAGAGAGAGAGAGAGAGAGAGAGAGAGAGAGAGAGAGAGAGAGAAGAGGAAGAAGTGGAAGAAGAGGAAGAAGAAGAGAGAGACAGAGATACAGAAAGTCAGAGAGACACAGAGACCCAGAAACAGAGAAGCAGAGACAGAGCAAGCAAAATCTTAAAAGAAAGATCTTGAAATGTACTCCCCCCCCCTCCTTCATTTTCTGAGCAGGAAGGAAAAAAATCTGTTTGTACATGTTTTTGAAGTGAACCAAACTCTTTAATGTTTGAGAGCATTTTCTATTTTGCAGTGGCAGTGTCTTTACAAGGTCTACTGGCCAGGAAATAACTCTGAAAGCATTTAAACTGTTTACCAACTGCCATGTCCCTCACAGTTCATTTTAATGCAAATTCTCCTTCATAGCTAATATTGAAGTGCAGTTTCTATAATTCTAGTTCCTGTAGCCCATGTAGAGAATTGCTGTACATTCAAGCATTTCCACACTAAGATTTTGGCCTTTCTGTGATATCTTTCCCTCCTGGAAGTTCTCTGGTTCACTTTGTAGCCATTTCTTCCTCACAATCAACTGCCATGTTCTCTGCGCTTGGAGCACTTATTGCTAGTTCATATTCTGTCCCCCCTCACAATACATTTGTTTTCTAGTTTTTTGAACAAACCTAGGCAACAAACTGTTTCAGAAATCAAGCTATCACTCTGCTTAAAACAAAAACCAGTGAGAATGTAAGAGATGAGCAGTCAATGAAGGGCTTCAGAGATTCACTTTGCTCTCAAACACACTGTAGCCTATTTCTATTAGGACAATCGATGATACCCATCCAGTAGAAACAGAAATTGCTGCAAAAGAGTAATAATGATAACTGAAAAGACCTTGTCAGTTTCTATTGTCAGGGATGTTCTGTGCTTTAGTGAAAAAGCTTTTCAAAACATACACACAAGTCAAAGGTGAAATGTATGTATGCTTCATGACAGCTGAACACAAAAACACCTAAGATGAGAACTGTAGGTGGATCCTCAACAATATTAGAACCATCTAATAAGAATGCAAGAGTGAGCTCCTAATTTGTGATGAAAAATTCCTTTGAGTTATACAAATGTCGTGAAAAAACAGAACAGAAAATGTTAATCCAAATGTGTGTGTGTATGTGTGTATGTGCGTGTGCGTATGTGTGTTTTCTAGCATACTTCATATAATGTCTTTGGGTACCTTCTCCAAAGATGCCTTTGATTATAATATTTATTTTTGATCTCTTTATGCCTCCATTTCAGTTTGGATTTTTTTTTTCATGAGATCCATTCTAAAAGTCATGTGCTATATAAGTGTGAGAATCTTCAATAATTAAGAATGCCATAGTTGTGTATACAGCTATAGAAGTAGTTTATACAATCTGCCTGTCCTGCCAACAACCTCTAAGATAGAATTTCAGAGCCATTCAAAGTGAAAACATGCAATGGTACCCAGAGCATATAATGTCAGGTATGGTTTGACTGCGAAGTGTCCCTTCCCAGTCTCGTGTGTTTGAACATTTGCTCCCCAGGTGATGTCATTTGGGGAGGTTGTGAAATCTTTGGAAGGTTGTGTTTCTCAATCATGACAGGTTTTGGTCACAAGTTTCTTGAAAACCTTCCCTTTGAAAGCTCCTGTTAAATGTCTCCTCAAAGTTTGTTGGACTGTGTGGCTCACTCTTAACCTGTCGAACACTACAGGAAAGGCAATGCATGTCTCCACTAGAGAGGTTCACCATTGCTCATTGCAGTTGTGCAAACCATGATGCTTGAAGCTGCAAGTGGCTACGCCAGTTGATCTAAGCAACAGCCACCACGCTTGCAGAAAGCAGTCTGCGTAGTTGTGCTGGCTGCTGGTCTTTGCTTAGCAGCTCCGGTCATGGAGTCCTCCTAGACCCAGTGATGCGTAGAGAGTGAACATCTGTTAACTGGCCTCAGGAGTCAAGGTATCAGCTCAATGCCAATCCTCCAACCTGCCCAGGAGAACCTTCGGATGCAGAGAGGAGGCCTCTCTTTCCATTTCTCAGTTCTAATCAACTGACTCCAAACAAATGTGTTTTGTTTTTATGCAGCACGTTGGGATGGTTCCTTGCTCAAAAGCTTGCTGTAACAGCAATCCACATGAACACGCTTACATCTGTGAAGCACTGGGTTTGGCTAAATGACTGTGTTCCATAGGAATTATTTCCGATAACACAAGGTGATATTTTGAGAGCATCAGCTGAAGTTCCCGATGCCTGCCACTATGACTTTATTTCACTATCAAGGACTCTGACCCTCTAATACCGTGAGCTCAATTAGCCAGAAGCTCATTTATACTCTTCTTGGATATGTTGCCTTGATCGTGTTGTCTTATCACAGAAATAGAAAAGTAACTGATATAGTCCCTAAGAACAGCTTACCTAAGCTAATCCTCAATGGGTATGCTTTTGATGACCTAGATTCTATAAGCACACTGTTTAGCTCAGCTACTCCAGGCATGGCATACAATATTTTCTCTGTATTGGGTAAGAACAAACTAACCAACACAGTGGCTTAGTGCTCTCAACGCCGTGTATTGGTATGGTATATCTACAGTGATTGGCTGGTGGTTTGAAAAGACAAAGAAACTGATCCCAAACATTCACATTTTCATAGTAAAAACATAAAATAAAACCTTATGAATCATATAAGATATTTAGAGCAACACTCTCTAAAGATTTTTTTTCAAGACGGTTTCTCTGTGTAGCCCTGGCTATCCTGGAACTTACTCTGTAGACCAGGCTGGCCTTGAACTCAGAAATCCACCCACCTCTGCCTCCCAAGTGCTGGGATTAATAGCATATGTCACCACCACCCAGCTAAAGAATCTTAAGATATTCATGTTCATATTCTTTGGGAAAATTAAGAGTAACTACAAAATTAATTGAAAGTACACCTTCTGACATGTGTCAAGGGTCGTGGGATTGGAAGAATAGCTTCTAGGAACCCGTGAAACTGTAATGAGAGCTGAGCTCTAACACTTGTGTGCTTTTGATACTATAAACCTTTCATTTGGCTCCTGTCAGCCAGCACTTGCTGGCATCCATAATAGTGTCTGGGTTTGGTGATTGTATATAGGAAGGATTCCCAGGTGGGACAGTCTCTGGATTGTCCTTCCTTCAGTCTCTGCTCCATAGTTTGTCTCTGCAACTCCCTCCATGGGTATTTTGTTCCCCCTTCTAAGAAGGATCGAAATATCCACACTTTGGTCTTCCTTCTCTTGAGCTTCATGTGGTTTGTGGATTGTATCGTGGGTATTCCAAGCTTCTGGGTTAATATCTACTTATCAGAGAGTGCATACCAAGTGTGTTCTTTTGTGATTGGGTTACCTCACTCAGGATGATATCCTTCAGATCCATCCATTTCCCTAAGAATTTCATAAATTCACTGTTTTTAATCCTGAAAGACTCACCCAGTACCCGACAAATACAGAAGTAGAGGCTCACAGCCATCTACTGGACTGAGCACAGGATCCCCAATGAAGGAGCTAGAGAAAGGACCCAAGGAGCTGAAGGGTTTGCAGCCCCTTAGGATGAAAAACTAACTAGCACCCTCAGAGCTCCCAGGGACTCAACCACCAACCAAGGACTATACATGGTGGGACTATACATGATTGTTCTGGCAGCATATGTAGCGGAGGATGGCCTAGTCAGTCATCGATGGGAGGAAAGTCCCTTGGTCCTGTGAAGGTTCTGGGCCACAACGTAGGGGAATACCAGGGCCAGGAAGCAGGAGAGGGTGGATTGGTGAGCAGGGGGAGGGGGAAGGAACAGGATTTTTTTTTTTTTTTTTTGGAGGGAAAACCAGGAAAGAGGATATCATTCGAAATGCAAATAAAGAAAATATCTAGTAAAAGAAGAGAACATCAACAACAACAACAACAACAACAAAACCCTAACCTTTCATTTGGGATCACTGTGTGTTCTATAGCCAAAGTTCCAACATTTACACCTTTCATGAGGTTAACAATCTCATATGCTGTTGAAGCAAATATCCATAATGAAAGAGTATATAGAAAAAGGGAAATTGATCACAAAGTCCCACCCCTAACCACAAAGCTATTTTTAATTTATTCATACTTTTTAGAGGAAAGTGGCTCCATTCTCTTGAGTAGTTGGCAAGCACAAACTAGACACCATATTTGTTGTTGCTATGTTTATTCATTTTTGTGCTCTTTAAAATTTTTTTCTTTGTTTTTAAGCGTTTTAAAAAACCATATTGTTTCAGGAGAATCTGCAAGAACCTGAGAGAAGGGAAGGACCGAGATAAAAATATATTGCATGAAAATTTTAAAACATTATGTGAAAAGGAGGAAAATATTTTAAAACATTAATGTGTTTTAAATCCAAGGTAAATGTAACTTTTGAGTGAGAACGGTTATAAGATATGGATACAAACTATACATTATAGTATATTAGAGGTAAACAGGTTTCAGAAGCCCAAATTAAAACAGCACTGAAGCAGAATATTTGGACTGTATACATACTGTGTTTGAGTGGATGCTTCATTAGGCTTCTCGAGAGGAGAGGAATGACCACAGTATAGATACTGGTGTGTTTATTGAATTGCCTAACTAGACCGGAGTCTGGGCAGGGCAACAAGCATTACATGTATGCAAGAGAGACAGGAACTCATCTTGTCTCATCCACAAAGCCAGAAGCCTCAAAAGACAAGAGCAATCACCACTGCAGCCCAGTCCAAAGGCAGAGGATCCAAAGCTCTGTCTTTTCCCCTAGTGACTCAAAGCAATTATTAAATGGTCTGTTTGAATTGACTGAGCAAGCAAATGTACTGTCAAGTGAATCTTCACATACCATAACCAACCTTTTCATTAATAAACAGGCTTATCCTTATTTTAGCATAACATACTATATATCTATATTGAAACATCAAATGGTGTACAATTTATGTGTATAATTTTACGATCTTATAGGTCAGTTAGACTAAACAGTAAAAAGTGAAATAATGGAAACTATAGAGTTAAATACATTAATGTTGCTTTTACCTACAGAAACCTTGACTGTTGAATTTGGAAGTATTTTATACACAAACATTATCTTAATGATAATTTAAATGACTGAAAAATGCATGCAGGAACATGGGAATTTGCTGAGCATACTGGCACACATCTGGAATCCCAGCAATTAGCAAACCGAGGCATCTAGATCTTGGTTTTAAAGGTAGCCTGCCTATTCTGTATTGCAAGATCCTGTGTGAGAGAAAGGAAGGCGGGGGGGCGGGGTGGTAAGGGGGGAGAGAAAGAGGGGTAGGGGTAGGGGATGGAAACTGAGTGTGAGTGAAACATTGATTATTGGTTATTCAGTTATCCAAACAAACCTCTTCCTGGTATCTCCTGTGACTGGATAGTTGTTATTGGATAAAATTTAACATTTTAACAGCAGAGTAGCCTAGACAAATGGTTCTTTAAAAGTGCAGCTATTTGCAGGAACTGGAGGCAAAAGAAGGCAGATGAGAACTGGTGGAGATCAGGGACTGCAGGAGGGAATTGCCCAGTTTATTCTTGTAATTTTAACTTTTTGCCTGAAGACAATGGCATGCTCGGGTGGTGAGCGCAGTGGGTAACAAAATATCCAAGAAACAAAACAAAACAAGAAGCGCTTTCCAGTATCTCTTGCTTTAAGGGATCAGACAATATAGTATGGTGCTCCGAGACTCAATGGGGACTGGAATAAAGGAATATTGCATACAGGTATTGTTACTAGCCTGGAGCAATGTCTCAAACTTTGAAAGTTAGTGAGGGATGCTAGGGACTATGTCAGGTAGACACACTAATCAATAATTCGTGATAGTTATTCAGATGGCTGATATATTGTGGGTTCTGTTTAATCACAAAATGTCAACCAGTCAATAGTCAACACTGATGAGCATTTAAGTATTAATAAACATATTTACAATGGACTGGGGTAAACATAACATATTATCCTTAAATGTTATTGTCATTTAAAATAGAGATTAAAATCTCTAGTTATATAGTTATGTAGTTTATATAGTTTAATGAGTACATGGGTATACTCTTGCTAATATTTCCCAGGAATGGAAATCCCCCAGCTGTCAGAACCCTTCAATCCAGAGCCACCTGCCATCCATAGAGCCACTTGCCATGCAAAGAGCCACCTGCCAGTCATAGAACCACCTGCCCGTCATGGCTTTCCCCTCTCTCTCATGCCACCAACCCTGACTTCTGTAGTTACCAACACTCTATGTTTATATTACAATTTATTATACATCTGTTCCTTTCGTTT
>JADRCD010171332.1:0-10257 GCA_019843815.1 Montemys delectorum
CAATTTTCTTGAAAAGGACATTTTATCTTAAATATATTGCATCTAAATTTATCACTTATGTTTGAAATTATTTGAAAATAAATAACTGTGTGCTAAAATATCACTGTTTGAGCTGTTTCTTTTATTTTTGATATTTATAATTAAAAATAAAGCAATAAAAGATAGTATAGAAATAAATTTGTAGTGCTTCCAGTATTGAACCAGTAGCTAATAAGTTATCTTCACTCAATATTCATCGTGTCTGTCAAAGACCATCATAAGATATTGATTTATGAAGTTAATTTAGAGAAAACTAGCCAAATGAGTAATCAAGAAGTGTACTCTAGGATTTAAGTTTTGAAATCTTTATTCTTCTGAATCAGAGCCAGCAATATCACAAGATTTATTTTTAATACCTACATAATGTAAATTATATCTGGCATGTCTCCTTGGTAAAGCTGGTGTTCAGACATAACTAAAGTAAAAAAAGCTTTACGTGAGTAAATTTATAATCTTCTCCACTAATTTTATATGCAGCCGTCAAGAAATATTAGTCTTCTAGTTAGTGGGTCTAAATACAAATCCCATTATCTGTATCACGGGCTTACTAGAAGCAGCTTTTGATCTGAAAGTCATTGGGTCTAGACATTTTCTTGGGTTTATTCTTTCATCTTCTGGGAATTTATTCACAAGATCTTTTCCCTCAGCTCCAACCTTATTTCTGTTATAGAAGTTTACATAGTTGTCTTTAAACATTTATAAATGTAAGACTTTTCTTCTTATTTCTCAAAGACTTGTGCATTTTTTTTGAGATGTAGCCCTACTGCTTTCAGCACTCAGTAGGTAAATATGGTTTGATTTTTGGTTAATCTTGTATACTGAGTCACTAATTTTTTTCTGGTCAAAAAAACACACAAGTTTTTAATACCTCTCTTCCTTTTTTATTTTAATTCTCCTTAGTTTAGTGAAATAATTTCATAGTAAACTATTTAATAGCTTCTGCTATTCTAATTTTTTTGAGTTATTAAATGAGTCTGAATAAAAACTCAAAATATCTAAACATTGAGTATGGGCACTGCTACGAGTTGAACAATGACCATCATTTTAACTTAATATATTGCTTGTTGGTTAATGTCTTGTCATGTTTCATTGAAAATAAAAATTTTTGAACATGGTACAAAACCCAAGTACAGAAAACATGGTCAAAATCTAAGGAAGTCATAAGCTAAAAAATATTGATATTACTTTGCTAAATCATCATTGTCCTGGTTTCATTCTATTGCCATAACAAAAACTCTAACTAAAAATAACTTAGGAGAGAAAAGGGTTTATTTCTACCTATAGGTTCCATTCCATCAATGAAGAAAGTCAAAGCAGGAATTTAAGCAGAAGCCCAAAGCAGAAACAATGGAGGAATCTTGCTGGATGGCTTACTTTCTGGCTTGTTATTAGGTTTATAATCAGCTCATATTTTTAAACATCCTAAGACCACTTGCCTAAGGGATGATGCAACCCCCCAGTTAGCTCAGCCTTCCTACGTCAATTAACAATCAGGACAGTCCACTGAAGACATATCCATGGGCCACCTGACCTACAAATCTCTGTTCTTAAGTGACCCTAGGCTGTGTATACATATGGTATGTGTTTGTGTAGGCATAGGTGTATGTGTATGCATATGTGTAGTGTATATACACTTGTTATTCCAGTCTTAATCTGAAAAAACTCTTATTGTAATGAGTGGTAGTTAATGCAAAGGCTCATTTCTGTACAAAATGCTCTTGGGAAAGTCATTGAGTATCTAACTATAGATAACACATCTATATCAACCCTCTGTAAAAGGTTTAAGGAACATTGTAAATATGAGGATTAAAAAGAATAGGAAGAAGCAGAAGATGAGACACACTGTAAAATGTTCTCTGGACAAGACTGCAGCTGTAGTGCACTAGACTTGTAGGGAACAAAGCTAGTTAATAATTTCAACATGGACTGTGCTCCAGGTCTTACCTTAACCTTATGAGCTGTGAAGTTGATGAGCACTGGAATGCTGAAAACAACTTGTCTTTAGGAGTGTGACCACTAGGGTAAGTGTTTTATATCCTAATGAATTCCCCCAGACTCATAATCCCATGTACCACACTTATTGGACCCATTACCTGAAGTTGTGGAGACACATGTTGCAGGAGGCTGGTAATGGCTAGAGTAAGTGGGAGTGGGTGAGAAATAAACACATGTGACTCCTTCCTCATAAATAAATGAAAGTATTTATATTTGGATCAGACATTTACATACTTATTTCATTGCAATTTTATATTATAAATATTGCTGATATAGTATCCAATATATACAGAAATGATATGGGAGGTTTTGGCTACTTTTGAATTTGATAGTTTTCATCAGCTCTTATTGTGTTCACTTCAGGGAATTAGTTCTCAGAAAACTCAACCATGAAAGGCACTTCAAGCCAGAGGCTCTCATGATTTTGTTTCATGAATATGAAGGATGAAATTTATGGATCATTGAAGGAGAGACTTAGAGAGAATTTACATACACACACACACACACGCACACACACACATATGTGTGTGTGTATATATATATATGAGAGATGGGAGAAGAAGGAGGAGGAAGAAAAAGAGAAGAGAAAAGGGGGAGGAGAAGGGGGAGAGACAGAAAAAAAGAAAGACAGAGATTACAACACAGACAGACATAGAGTTGTAGAGCAGAAGAGCTCAAGCTAAAAGCAGGATGCAGCTGAGCTGCTAATCTGGGCTCTTTTTAAAGGATTTATGGCAGAAACTTCCATAAGGCATGGGGAGGATAATTATTCGGTCCATTTGGTCCAACCTTAAGGAGTCCAGGTCTCTTCTTTCATTTTTTTTTAAAGGTCTCTATATCTTTCAGGCCTGGATAACAGGGAGTCAGGAGTGAGAACTCTGGCATTGCGGGCCTCCAGTAAGTTCATTCTCTGAACAGGTGCTTTGAGGTTAGCTGTTACCACTAGTTCTCATCGTGTATACACACAGAGATACAGGCACATAACTGTATGCATATTATGAATATATGGTTTTACTATAATGATAATCTCAGGAGAATTAAATAGACAGTTACATGGAATGAAATATTAACATTGGAAACCATCTTCTCAGATCTCTAGTCCTGCAGAAAGTAGTGTAGGCTTAAACCGAGGGCGTCGAGCATGCAAGATAAGCACTCTACTAAACTACAGCTGCAGCAGAGTCTCTGTGTATGTAAATATAGTGATAATCAACTTCATTATATTGCAAGTATGTGCCTATTCGAACTTCCTTTTATTTCAATTTTTAAACTTTTTTTTTGATATTATAGTATAATTACATAATCTTTTTCTTCCTTTTTTTATACCTCTCTTACACCCTTACTTTCTCTCTATTAAATTAATGGCCTCTTTTCTATTAACAGTTATTACACACATATAACACAATATAATCTTCTCAGAGTGTAAAATGTTATGAATATGTATATTTCAGGGCTGACCATAGGTATTAAATAAACATTTGCAATATTTCTTAATGCTGCCTCTGACTTATCTCCTGCCTGAATCTTAAACACTCACTCCAGTTCCCGTGAATATTTCCTAATAGAATTTCTGATTTGATCTTCTTTTGTTATTTTTTAAGTGTACCAAATATAAATACGTTGAGTTTTGCTGATATTTTTCTCTTCTTTTCTCACATATTCTATGCCCAAGTACTCTGAAATCCATGTTGTAATGTGATTTATACTTCCTTATTAATATCTATGAGCACTTGTCTCTTTCCATGCTAAGTCTTATTAATCCTGTCCATTTTAGCTTCTTCCATTGTCCACCATTTTGATATTTTATTAGCCTCGGGTACATTTTCTTTCTTGAAATTCTTCTAATAGATTTTTATTGTACTAAGACAGAATCTACACTCTGTGATATGTCCTAAAAATATCCTAAGGAATCTGGCTAATGCTTTTCTTCCTCCATATTTGCCCACCCTCGTCTTTACTCATTATGGTGTTCAAACACTGCAACCGCGTTTGAATAAGCAGCAATCAATAAGCACTTCCTCATATTCACAGTTTCCTTCTCCCCATCAGCATCTTATTCCCCCTACAGTTATCAGGATAAATATTACTATTTCTGGACAGAAGTAGGTTAATTTCTTTTATTCTTGAGAATTACAGTATCTGAGTATCTGACACCCCTCTTTTTTTTTTTTTTTTGAAATGCTTACTATAATTCAAAATACTCTTTTATTCTTACAGTGGGAAATCACTACTGCTGCCTGCAAAAGCAAAGGGGAGCAGCACTGTATTCTAAGCAACAGGCAAAATTCTCAGTAAACATTTGAGAGCTTGAAAAAAATGGAATGCTAACTTGTGTGTACAGTACATATTCTCTAAAATGCTTCTGGGCTCAATATATTTCCATAAGTGTATTCTATATTTTTACATCAAAATTACAAAGTATGCTTCTCTAAAATACAATGCATAGAAAACTCTGGAACACAGCAGCTATCAAATGTACTTATCAGTGATGAGAAATATGCAGACACAGTCTGTTCAAAAAAAGCTGATGATGAAGTTCACAAATTTGGGACTGAGTGAAAACAAAAGAGAAAAGATTAAAATGCTTCACTGCTGGTGGCTGATTAACTGCCAAATGATTAATATTAAATATGTACTTAAGTTTTCAAAATGTGCTATGTTTATTTTCTTAATTGACATAAAAAAATCTACCAATGCATAAAATAATCTGCTTAGGTGAAATTCAAATAAGACACTGAATTCATTAAAACTTACCATTCTCTTTGTACAATTATCAGGATCATTAGATGTTTTATTTATTTTCTCATCAACTAACCTTTCAAGGAACAATTTAATCTAATAATCATGTTGGGTGTTGACATTAAAGAAAACAAATATATATGAAAATATATATATGAAAAAATATATGGAAGATAATATTGAAATTTTCAGTACTGGACAATTGTTTTATTTCATCACTGAGTATTTGCTTTTTTCAAATTATGTTTTTCATTTTGGATGAACATTTGCCCATGTACTAGCACAATAAACAAGTAATTAATAATGATAAGACACATAGTTATATAAAAATATATCCTTTAAGATATCATTACATATATTTTAATCTCATATATTTTTCCTGTTATTTATCAATGTAACTCAAACTTGTAGAGTATAACCCATGTTCTGAGTTATTTAACCATTAAAAAAGTAAATATTCACATTTATTTTTCAACTTAACTCAATCTTTTTCAAAGATCATAACACAGAAAAAAAAAAGTACATATATTACAATGGGAAATAGTCATTGTTTTCTTCAAAGCATCCAAATATACAGCACCTAAAGAGGAAATTATTTTTCTATTGTTAATATTTAATCACTCCACTGTGATTTTGTTATATAAAATTATTACTATTTTATATGTACAGTACAATGTATTAAAAAGATTCTGAAATATTGCAGTGAGTAAGATTAGGAAACATGTTCTGTCCCCTTTCTCTTAAATTAGCTGAATAATTACTTCAGCTTTTACAATTGTCTTTGTCCATGGAGATTTAACTTGATACTCAACTTTCATCACATGAAAATCACAGTCATTTTTTCCCAAGATAATCTGTTCAATTTTCCTCTCCAGAATGATTGACAAGTATTCAGAATGAGAAAAAAAATCAAACAAAGCCCTACTCTCAGAGTCAATGATCCATGAAAAGAGTGGTTTTCACTCTGAAAGGAAAAAGTAAAACAAACCAGGATGTAAATTTGGTAATATTTTATATATGTACTATGTATACTTAAATCAGAAAAAATACATATATTTTCAGTTATATAATCTTGTGATATTTGTAGTGTTTTTCCAACATATGAGATCCCCAAATGTGAAGCAAGGCTGAAACACATTTACTTGGAGTAAAGATTATGAGAAAAGCATCTCGTACTATGGACTATACAAACAGTACTAGAAATTCAGATAAGGTATCAAATTGGCCATGTCTTTTAGGTGCACATTACCTTCTTTTTTAACTATTATGTTTCTCTGTGTGTGTTTATTATTGCCTTTGAGATGAGGTTAGATATATGTCACACCTGAATAATTAAGGATAGTTCATATGGTTTGTTTTAATTATTCAGACAACACTAGTAGGTGCTTATAAATTCTTCTGGTTTTTAAAATGCCTATATTATCAGAAAATACAATTAATCATTTTTAAAATGACAGAAACTAATGTTATTAAATTATATTCAGCATGTCATTCTAATGAGCATGACTAAAAGTCATCAAATTAGGTGTCCAGGCAAAATGCCCTGTGTAGGTTAAGCTATTTCCAATAAGTATGTGTTGTCATGTGTAACATGTAATATACACTACCCGTGTTTTTTCCATCTCTAGTATTTCTCTTAACAACAAGAGTAGTATGTGGCAGTGATTGTGTGAGTCTGCTGCTTGGTCACAATATTGCATAGGAGGATTTAAACAAAATATAAACAGAAAGGCAGAAAACAGCACTGGATTTAGTGCAGGGCAGTAATAGTACAAATATGTAAGGCAAGAAAATAAAGGAACAACCACAATGACAAAAACTGAGGGAAGTTTTTCAGGTGAGGAAAAATAGTGGCATAAACCAGAATATTCCTAGAAGAATATTATTGTAAGATACGATTTAATTTTCATTCAAGGAGTATGGGATGTTCTTTCTAATCCATTCCTTCTTTGCAATTTAAATTATATTAATTAAACAAAGCTAAATTTCATCATCCTGCTTGATAAGAAGGGATAGTTCCAAGGCTATAAATAATACTTACTGTTTTCATCACAATTAGGAACAAGACTGAGCTATCTATGGAGTATTCCTGAACTTGTGTTTAAGAAGATTTCAATGTTATTTTTTTTTAATTTTAATGGTTATAGACTTCTCTCAGTGGTAGGGTGCTCATACAGTTCTTAAAATAATTTAACACAAATTATAATTATAGGGTAATATGTAGGGTAATGTCATTCATGCTCAATGCAAAACCATAAAGTTTTTAACATAAACATGTGCTAGTGAAGAGGTAGAAGTTTTTAGAAAATAGGGGCTTTTAATAAAAGTGTGCTAGTAGAATATACATTGTATAAACTTTGCCTAAAAGGATATGAAAAGTTCTCTGTAACGAGCTAGGAATGTAGGCTGGCCAGTTCCAGGAACCAGTGGGTCACCAAGGCCCCCTCCAGCTAGGTCCAAGAACAAAAAGGCAGGATATGAGCCATTGAGGTGATTCTAGGGAACGGTCAACCACAAAGTGAATACCGTTGACCAGACTACATTTTTGTGCATAATGAGTGAGTAGGATGTTTTCCTTATGACCCTGACTCAACTAGGGGCTGGGTCTCTTTAGAATTTTCCACTGTTCTCTTGTTATGTTTCCTTGGTAACCCTCTCACCCCCCTAGTTTGTGGTTTTTCCCTTTAAATACACCTTACTCCTTGTGCTCAGGGTCAAACTCCCTCTAGCCTGCTAGGCTACGTGTTCGACCCCAGATCTGGCTTCCCATCCTCCCCCTGAATAAACCTCATGCTGTTGCATCAAGATCGATCTCTCATGAGTTAGTGAGTGGTCGCGTCATCCTGAGACTTGAGTGAGGGTCTCCCCAGCTCTGGGGGTCTTTCATTAGACAAATGGAAGATACTATACTCTGTAATCATAAACAAAGTCAAATAATTAAATTCTTAAGATCTTTTGGATATATATCTACATCATCATCTACCTATCTACCATCTATACATCTATATTTCCCTCTATGTATCCATATCTATCCATCTATCCATCTATCTATCTATCTATCTATCTATCTATCTATCTATCTATCCATCTATCATAAACTAAAGAAAAATAGAGAGCAACAACCTAAGGACCAATACTAAATATCACATAGAAGATAAATTTATTTCTGGATCATTTAATCCTTCCATGTATGATTCAAATATTTCAGTGCTGTTAATAATCCCTCCCAATGATAGTTTTGTAAAGAGAAATTTAATGAAGAGAAAAAAATTCTCAACTGGTAAATGCTTCTCTTTTATAACCATATTTTTACTACTTAAAAGAAGAGAAAACTGTGCACTTGACATTTCCTAATAGCTGAATTAAGAACAAAAACAATTGGGACTCACAACTAGGTTCTGTGGTTATTATCTTCACACAGAAGCAATATAACTGTGACTCCAAGACAATTGGATCCACGAAAAATGAGTAAAAATATTTATATTTTTGGGCAGACTAAAGAGCAATGGTAAAGCCTTCCTCATGAATTCCAGCATTAACATCTATAGATGACCAATTAGTTTGAGAAAACAACTAGCAGGGACCTCCTAACCAGACCAGATAACCCCTCCCTCTGTGCTTTACCTAATAGACATGCAAAGGTCCCAGGTTATTGCTATAGAGTTTAGAGAACCCCACCTGATCCCAGCTCCATAGTACCTGTATCTGAGTGTCTATCTCTATTTCCTAGTTCCTTTGCCTTCATTTACGGTGCAGGAAGGATCCAGTGAAGGAAGAATTTACAGGCACCATAGTCCAAAAGGATGAGGAAGATTCACAAGTATAATGAGGATTAAGATTCTCAAGGTCAGAACACTCCCAAAAGGAGATCAAAGGGATAAAAATTGTAAAGGAAGAAGTCAAATTATCACTATTTGAAGGTGATATGATAGTATACTTAAGTGACCCCAAAAATTCCACCAGAGAACTCCTAAACCTGAAAAACAACTTCAGAAAAGTAGCTGGATATAAAATTAACTCAAGCAAATCAATCACCTAACTCTACACCAAGGAAAAACAGGCTGAGAATGAAATTAAGGAGACAACACCCTTCACAATAGTCACAAGTAATACAAAATACCTTGGTGTGACTCTAACTAAGCAAGTGAAAGCTCTGTGTTGTGGTAGCTGACAGCAGCTACACAAACCAGGTCTCTAGAAGAGAGGAAGGGGCATAGGGAAATAGGGGAATTGGATGGTAAAAGAAATAAGGAGACTGAGTAAAGTGTTCTGGTCAGGGTCTGATGTGTATTTTTATTTTATTCTTTAACCTTATTCTTTATTTTCTTTTTTTTTTAAACTTTTATTGCATTATGATGAGTAAAGTTACATGATTTCAATTTATCTGAATTTGTTAACATTTAAAAATATATTTTAAGTAAGTAGAATTAAATCACATGCTTGTTCCCTTTTGTACCCCCACTCCTCCCAGAGACCTCCCCTTCAATACCTACAATATCTTTTTTGTCATGTTCCTTAAAATTTAAAAAATATTATAACAATGCAAATAAGTATAAAAGTTGTTTGATATAAAACAATCAATTTAACAGTCTTATGTAGATGCTCATCTACAGCAATAGTGAAAATACATTTTTCTCAATATAAATTTTAAATAACTCCAAACATATTAACTGTATACTTCAAAATAATACATCACAACTAGTATTTTCCTAAATGAACATAAATATATAAAGTCTTTTTGTTTTGTATTTAGTAGAGTTTAAAATCTTGGTTCTTACTGTGGTACAAGTGCAAAATAAGAACAATTTTTAGACATTGGATTTCATTGTAATAAGGCTATACTTCAATGACCTTCACATCACCAAAGGATTTTACCTCTATCATAGCTAAGCTGAGAGTTGATAGTTCTGCTGCACCAAGAAATGAATTGTATGCTCTATTTTTGGATACAGACTTCCTGCTATGGTCAAAGCTATTTGACTTGAGTGAGTGACTTTATTCTCAGCCACTGAGAACAGGTTACATTCATTCAAGAAATGATGAAGGTATTAAGATAGTCTATCCATAAAGTCATTCACCAGCTGTTTCAATGAGCAATGGTTCCACTTGGAGGGTGGCATGGACATTGGGTGAGGGTAAGAATTTAGTTGATTAGCTGTGATAATTTGTAAAAGCATTCATCTTAAAGAAAGAGTAACTTATAAAGTCTTCTTCAAACTTGATACAAGAGTTACAAATATCAGGCAAAGCATTAAGTCTCACTCTTTGTTGTTCTCTTACAAGCAACCTCCCTAGTTAATGATCCATGTTTCTTTTGGGTATATAACTACTTTTGAAATATAAAGCTGTTCTGAAAACCATAGTATAGTATAAAGACATGAAATAAACAATACTACTAATACAGAGGCTGAGATAGGAGAAGCAAGATTTCAAGACCCTTATGTTGTACACAGCCAGATACTGTCACAAACAAACAAGCTGAAA